>JASGCC010000529.1:0-85132 GCA_030067915.1 Hydractinia echinata | reverse complement strand
CATCCTTCAAAACTGGCTTAACAAAGCAAATCGAAGATTGACTACGAATCAAGAAAAATATCTAGCTTCATGTTGCGAAGGTTCTCCACAACCAATTTACCTAAAACTAGCGTTTGATCAGGCCGTAGAATGGAAATCATATGATTACGAAAAAGCGACAAAACTACCCACAACAACATCTACCATTATTGCTTCTTTATTTCAACGTTTAGAAGTAGAGTTTGGTGAAAGGTTGGTAGCAAATGCGCTAGGTTACATTACGGCGTCTAAAAACGGCTTATCTGAGGGAGAGCTGGAAGATATCCTTTCGCTGGATGACATGGTCTTGAATGATGTGTACGAATTTTGGGATCCACCAGTGGAGGATCATATCCGTTTACCTCCGTTGCTTTGGAAACGCATACGTTATCAGCTGAGCACGTACCTTACAGAACGAAACGCAGACAGGACGGTGGTGATAAATTGGTATCACAGACAGTTTTGGGAGGCGGCAGCTAATAAATTTCTAAAAGATATCGACCAGAAAGTAAAACTTTATGAGAATATCTCAGATTATTTTATGGGTATTTATGCGCATGGAAATGGCAAGAGTGTTACTCTTCATAAACGCAACAAAATTTGTAAAAACGCCGACCGTCTGGTACATCCGCAGCCACTTGTATTTCAAAATGGCGCATACAACTTACGCAAATTTAGCGAGCTTCCACAAGCTCTTATACGTTCAGAAAAACAAGAAGAGTTGTTCGATATTGTTTTCTTTAATTTCGAGTGGTTATACTACAAAATTAAAGCAACCTCCGTGAACGAAGTTTTGAAAGATATGCAGATGTTTTTAGAGAAGAGCGATAACCAGGAGGTACGAACAGTTCACGGCGCGCTTGCCTTATCTTCAACTCATATAGAATCGGAGAAAGAAAGTCTCGCAAATCAGTTACTGGGTACTCTCTTAGGTTTTGAGAAGCTTGGTATGAAAGAAGTGAAGAAATTGTTAACCGGTTGCCGAGAACACATAGAAGACGCAAGTAAGCCAGCATTATTGGTTCGATCTCCTTGTATGATACCACCAGGGGGACCACTTCGAAGTACGCTTCAGGGACATGTGACAAGGATTGACAAGGTGCTATTTTTGGACGATGACACATTAGCTTGCATGTGCGAAGATGGCGGTAAAGACTTTTATGTATACTTTTGGTGCATCAAAACGAATACAAACAAAAAAATACACACATTTTCTTTTGATGGTTTTGTGACAGCAATATGGCGGACTGGCTGGAAACACTTAATAATCGTGGCTAGAAAGTTCTATTACGTCAATGTATATACTCTAGCAGTAGAACACGTCGTCGAAAATCTATATGATCCGATAACGTACGTCAAAGATGATGACGCCGATCTTGCTGTCATGCACCAGAGCGGCTTGTTGTGCATATTTGACATAGAGCAAAGAAAGGTGAAGGTCAGATATGAAGGTTTGAAGAACATATCAAGCGCAGAGTTCCTAACATCTTCAACAGAAATTATCATCGGATCACATATCCAACCGACTCTGGATTTAATCAACTACAGCAACGACAAAGTTCGACATTTCAAAACCGAAGACGTGAATAAAAAATTATCCACTATGCTGGTTGTCATGGCAAACGACTGTATGTTAGTTTCCGTATTCGACGCGTCAATAAAAGTATGGGATATCACTAAATTAAGTTTAATCCACGAGTTTAATGCTCACACTGATCAAATACTTTGTGTTGAAAAGATGACAACAGATCTATTTGCATCCGGCTCAAAAGATTGGACTACCAAAATATGGTCCGTGTCTGAGGGGACTTTATTATACGATTTGGTTGGTCATGAAAATTCCGTTTGGTGTCTCAAATATTGCGCAGAAATAGAAAGATTGGTCAGCGGATCTAAAGACGATTATCTGAAAGTATGGAATCTTAAAACGTCGCAGTGTGACCAGACATTGGTTGGGCATAGCTCCTGGATATCGGCAGTTGATGTTTCAAAAAACGGCGTTACAATTGTATCTGCGTCTAATGATCGTAAACTGAAAATATGGAGTGTTGATGACTCTGACGATGAAAAACAAATTGAAGAAGAAAAACAACAACCTGTTTATATAAATCACGAAAAAACGTGTACTGGTGTAGCAATGTCACCAAACACCAACATTTGCGCAACTATCAGTAGAAATGAGAAGCTGATTTTATGGGACGAAGCAAAAACCTCCGTTATGGACGAAACAGATGGTAATCCTACTTGCGTGACTTTCAATACGAATAACATGGTCATAGTTGGAACTAACTCTGGTGATGTTACAGTGTATGACATATCAAACAACAAACTTGAGCTAAACACCACCTACAAAGCGCATACAAAAAATGTGGTGGACGTGTTGATGTTTGAGGATAGAATCATTTCAGCAGGAGAAGATGGCGTGGTATCTGTCCGCAAGCTTGGGCTTAAAACTGAGTTAGTAAAATTAGAGCATCACGGGAAAGCAATCACTTGTGTTCACATAGCCACGAATGGCGCGAAAATTATAACAGGTGGAAAAGATACCAAAATAAATGTTTTTAGTCTAACTCCAATTGTCTCACATGATAGAACTTTGTTTGGACATGAGCATGCCATTAGTAGCTTAACAAGTTCTTTTGAGCATGTCATTTCTGGGGACATGAAAGGATTTGTGAAGGTATGGAACTTAGGAAATGGTGATCTAGTAACTAAGGTGCAGTTATCACGTGACACGATTACATGTTTTGTGTCTCTACCAACCAATCAGATTATTGTTGGGTGTCACACGTTTACTGATCAATTGAGATGCTGGGATATCAAGACAAAAACCACAGTGGTGGAGTACATTGGGCATCTTCATGCTGTCATGCGTATACGATGGAGTGCAGATTATAGATTCCTGTTCTCCAGTTCTAGAGATGGGACCATCAAGCTTTGGGACATGACTAGTGGAGAATTGTTAGACTCGATTAACTTTAATTCACAAATTAAACTCTTTGAAGTTTCGGAGTTATGCGATGGATATTTCTTCAAAATGGTGGTTGCGACAAAAATTGGCAGTATTGCTTTTATTCGAATGCTACTCCCACAGAATAACTCTCGCTTGTCCGTAAAAAAATCACTTCCCTCGAAAGAACATGGTAACTCGAATGACGAGTCGGCCATTATTAAATCAAAATCTTGTGAAATTTTATAAACCACTAAATTACTTTTCGTTGGATTGTTTATAAAACTAAAAACGATTTTTGCTCTCTTCAAAATGGAGAGGATTGACTGCAAAGGTATAATGTATGTAGATAAATGCGATTATATGAAATAATAATACCCGTTGAAAAGTCCACGGGGTCGTCCGTCTTTAAATTACACGCTATTTCGTGTGCCTGTTACACGATCTTCTCCTGCGGACAGACAGACAAAATGCGGCTATTATTACTGAGATTTACACTCCGTCCTTTCGGAATAACAGCTGGCTGTTTATACGTGCAAATTTTTGAAAGCATAGATCCATATTATCAGTTTTACTCAAGCATTCACAGATCAAAAGCTTTTTCGAAGCATTCGCAAAGATAATTTTTTCTACAATTTTTCGCAGCATTTTGTTTTTCTTCTATCAGCGAAACTGTACTCCATGTCTTGCATACCCATAAGAAGCCTTATCGTGTTGGCTGAGTGGCAATGATATAGTGTCATTCCGAAGGGTAGAATTGTGGCTGAAAATAGGATGCTTAGATGACCTAATTACGATGTCATTTATGTAATATAAAACCCCAATCGAAGAAAAGGAATATGTTTGTTTTCCAATTTTTCAAAAAGTGATGGAAATTACCCCCTTTACCCCTCCCCCGGTTTCTAGGGCACTCGGGCCTGGTTTATTATCTTCCACAATAACCGAGCGACATAAAATAAATCTAGAGAACCACATGTGGAATGTTTTTTCTTAACCGTGCATTAAATGATCCTACAAGAGTAAAGAAAATAAAAAACTGTAAATGTCGATGACGTATGTAAACAACCTCGTCCCCAGGGCTCTTTTTCACTTTTTGATAATTCAACGCCGTCGTAATATCGCAAAGTAAAAAAAAGAATCCTGGTGACGAGGTTGGTATGTAACAGAAAAAAGATTGGGGGACGAAAAAAATGGATCAAGTTAATGAATTTTCAGGTTATCTGAGGTTCGAGGTTCGGGTTAACCAGAATTGTTTATAAGAAAGTATAAAGGTAACTTCAACAGACCCAAGAAAATGGTTTGAGGTAATGAAAATTGGAGTTATTCGGTATTTAAGTTACCGGGATTTAACCGTAAAAATGGTAGGCCTGGGTAGTATGACCGTACGGAGAGGGGTGGGGGAGAAGGATGGGCGGGGAGAAGAGAAGGCAATGTGCACCGTGTAACGGCTTAGTTTTTTATCCTAAATTTAAGTGCGTTGTTTTGTAAACCTTTTTTCGACTCAATATTTTCCGTCAAATATTTTTTTATTGAACCACATTTCTGGCTGCCTGTTGTTTTATTGTTGATGCTGACTTTTGGCGCAAACTGTCACACGGCGTTAAGTTGATAGCCACATGAAATTTCTTTGTAAACGTCTCATAAGCGACACGAGGCTCGAATTCTTAAGAAAACGAAGCAACTTGCAACTAATTGCCAGCCTCAACTGATTAAAAAAAATCAAACAACAGCGAAAGTTTCTAAGACTTTCCCTTGTTTTAAAAGTCAATAATACGAGCACAAACGTAATTTCAGAGGAAAATAAATTTCGATTGGCGCACAAGCTTCCGAATTTGATAGCCAACAAGCAACAAGTAAGTTGAAACTGTAAACTTTAAAAACTTAAACATTTCGTGTTTCTTATGAAAAACCATGTAGTATGTTAGACGTGTTAAAACTTCTAAGCTTTCATATTTACGCCTTAATAACATTTTTTTTAGCACCGCCCTCCAATTAGCGCCATCCTGTAATAAACACCCAGCTTCAAAGCTGAAAAATGTTATGAACGCTAGAGGTGTTAATTAAAGGATGTACGGTAGCATGTTGTAGGGCTTCAATGAGAAACAGTACACTTGTTTGTATCATGTTTGTTCGAAGAAGGAGGTTTGAAATAAGCGGCAGAAGACATGTATAAGGTATTCTTAAAGCTATTCTTTTCTTATGCTTTTATTCATATGCATGTCGAAATTGTTGATTTTGTGTCGTTAAATGAGAACCTCGTCCTCAGGCCACTTCTATGCCTACGATATGGCTGAACTGCCACCTCAGCATATCATAAGCGTTTAAAAACCCTAAAGGTTAGAAGTTTGGCGTATTGCAATCATTTCAGTTATCAAATACACAGATAATTAAACAATAGACGCTTCTCAAATAAATGTTAACAGAGAATCGACATAATATTTGAAAACCTAATCAAGGCGTAGCTACAACGAGATGTTAAAAATTAAGAACGCTTTAACAATAACAAAAACGCCACCAAAACAGCAGGCTAGAGCTTGGTTTCCAAAAAACATTTGTTGAGCAACATAAAATTGTTGACAATCGCTACGACCTTAATGGAAACACATGATGTACAACCGCTGTTGCGGACTTGATTGGAAACCACGCTTAAATTTTAAACGCAGGCTGGTATATAGCTATGCTAAAGCAAAAGATAACAAAAAAGTTCATAACCTAAAGTTTCAAAAAACATGTAATGTAGGATATACTATAGTTTATCAACCTCGCACCAAAGCTCTATCGCTTGTATCACGGAGCGACCATCATTAGACTGTTTTGTCTTCATTTTGTCAGACGATCAAGGAGAAACCTTGGTATTGGTACATTTTTATTTACTTGTGTAATCTTAGCAAAAATGGCGGCTTTATTACTCCAGAATTCAACTTATTACCGCAATTCTCTGGGAACAATTTCGGATGAACCTAACAAAAGAAGGTCAATGTATTTTTTAGAAAAATGATTTTGCAGAAAAAGGGATAATGTCCTGAACGGCGTGTCATGCGTCTTATCAGTTTCAAACAAATATTTTTGTTACATCTGTCCGCCATTTTTTGATATTACTCTTGATGATTTTATTCTAGGCAACTATTAAATGAATGAAAATGTGTTATCTAATGTGACAAATGGCTTATTAATGAAGTAACGAGTTATTAATTAATTAACTATTTCGTGGTTCGTTACCATAAAAAGCATGCTTCTGAAAAGTATCCGTGCGTATTTTGGTTTTTCATACATCGAATACACATTCTCAAGCACAAGTTCAATTTCTTTTTATAAGCAATCACAGGGTCAGGGCTTAGGCTGTTAAGGGTTGATAGCCTTTTTGGCACTTAAGTTGTTTAGCATATAATTCTTTTATATTGATGTGAACCCAATCCTGCTGATAAAGAAAAGATTATCCCAAACACCACACATACTAAACTTTTTTGCCACAGTCTAAATGATAATTGTAGGTTGTTAAGGAGACAACTTTCAACTGAAAGGGTGTTGGTTAAACTTTAAGCCAATGTTTTTATTTTACCCCCTTTTCTCTGTCCTAAACACCCTTTCTCGTCCCCAGAGCTCTTTGAGAAAAAAGCCTCGAAGTTTATCCCAAAGAGCTCAGGGGTTCGAGAATGCTAAACACTTACTGATTTGTGAATCAACCCTGAGCGAGTGAAAAGTATAAGGTATAGAACCTTTAGCAATTGAGTTTGCTTATAGAAAAAATGGAAGTTAATCTCCCACACCATTTTTGCAATTCAAGTGGTGTTTACATGAGAGACAGGACGGATCGATTGCGAGGACGAGACGTTTGCTGGGATGATTTTGTCTCGCTTTTATATGGCAAAAATGTTTGTCGGAATGTATTATGTTGAAATTATCACGTTCGTCCCGCCCGGGATGTTGCGTTTATATGAAAAAAAAACCCCGTCCCGCCTGGGTCGAGATCCCGCTTAGCTCTAGCGGGATCACGCTTAGCCGGACGGGACGAAATTGTCCCGGGAAAAACATTTTTTCATATAAACACAAGTTGATTTTTAGCAACCTCGTTCCCAGGGCTTTTTGTCTCTCATCGGCGAAAGGAGACAACTTGTCCTGGGATCGACGTTGGATTTTTTAGCACAATTAATTTCAACAGCGTATATAATGTCTGTTCTCCTCCTCAGTTATTATTTAAAAGGTCAACTGTTACACTCCTTCGTAGTTCACAATGTAACACCCATATTATTATACACAAAACAGATAAATAATCATATAATTTAAAACTTACTAATTTTTATTATTGTTTTTCATGTTTAGTGCATGTAGTACTTTCCCATTACTAATTGCTAATTTTAAAGAATTACGTCATCGATGACTATCCATAAAACCTATTTCAGAAAACACCACGCAATTTTGGTCGACTCTAATTTCCCTCATTAAGTGCCACAAACAGCATTTCATAATTGATCTTGTCCCAAAAACCAGGGGTAAGAAAGCGCTATTAGACTTGCATCGCTACCAACCTTGTTTCCAACGCCATTTTTCGCTGCACTGATACACGATGTCTTCTTTGTGACAGCCTTAATAAATAGGAGCTGGGGACAAGGTTCTTAGGCAGAACATAAAAAGGGCAGGAATGTGTATTCATTAAGCTTTTGCCAAGAATATTAAAGACCTGAGTTTAATTAATTGACTGATAAAAAAGAAAAAAAGACATTACGACTTATCGTTCACAGGGAAAATTCAGATGGTTCTCAAGGTTTCACAATAATTCAGTAATTTCTTGAACCAGGATTAAATCAGAAGAACTGAAGAAGCAGTAAAAATAGTATAGGCAGTGACTGTCATGCAGAAAATGATAAAGATGCTTTGCAAAACCAGCAGTTGGAATGTTACTTATTATAAAAGTGCGATGGTGAAAAATATAATCAGCATTGATTTCAGCATAGAGTTTAATGAGCGGATCAAAGAGGATATGAAAGACATGGAATAGCATGATATTAGATTGGTTCTTTTTGTTGTACAAACGGCAAACGCTGGATAGGGTGTTATAGGGTTCCTAAATTCTATGTTAAATAATGTTTTCTTCTAAGAAAGCACGAGTTAGTTTAAATTACTCAGTTTTAAATCTTGGCGCCCCTAATGCAAAATTTTATGTGTGTAACGTCTCTCTTACATTGAAATTCTTTTAAGTCCGGATAATTTTTTTTTTGGAGGTGAGCAAGGTTCTAATCAGACTGTGTTGGTAAATTTCCCAAATTTTTGTAATATGGGAGGGGTTGGTGTTAATACATTACATTGGGTGGTAAAATATCCCGAAATTTAGTGTGTGTTCCCCGCCCCGCACCCTACAATAAGGTTACCGAGCGTAAGGGAAATCACATGTAAGTTCTGTTAATTTTTTAGGTAGATTTACAAATAAGTGAAATAATTTTGTCATTATTGGAAATTTATTGCGAATGATACAACATGATTTCTGTGATTCAAATTTCATGTATTACAATTGTCATTATAACGATATTAGTAGTGGCCATCTTGGAATATTTCAAAAGATGTAACTGCACAGTGAAACCAAGAAACGCGGGAAGCGAAAACGAGGTCCGTAAAAGATGGCGGCCCAATACAGTAAATGTTAGCTCAGGAGTAGGGTGGACATGTGGAAGCTATATTTGTTATTGTTGTTGGCATGGAAACGAGAAAGAGTTATTTAGCATAACAAAAAAACGACTTCATAAGTTCACGAAAGAATGCAAAGCTATTGATGAGGAGAAATGCATGATATGTTTAGACGATATTGCAGATTCAAGTAAAAGGCTTATTCTTTCATGCGATCACGTGTTTCACAACACTTGCATTGTCACGTGGTTTAAGCAAACACAAAAATGTCCACTTTGTTGGCAAGAGGTCAAAGTAGACACCATATTTGAAAACAAGAAGACAGAGGTGGATTGTTCTGTGGTGTTTTTAGATGATTGACCAGCAGTAAATTTACTTATAAAACAACAAACATAAAAGGAGAGAGAGAGAAAACGATGAAACTGAATTCAACCTCGCTTCGAGGGCGTATTGGCTTTTTATAAAAGTTGCCTGTTATATCTCAAAATTAATTTATTTTGTGTACACGTGGATGTGCACTTATAGACTCATAGACAATCAATATATCTGAAACGAATAGTGTTTTCGTAACTTAAACTATGACGTCACAATTTCTTGAAGTTGCGAAATCGTAAATCACTTTTGGTAAGATTCTAATGAAACTATGGTTGTAAAGTATCTTAATACAATATTCATTTTCACCATCAAGTTTGTAAAATGAATTAAAAGTGATTCTTGTGTCTTTTCCTTTCCTATTAACCAACATTTGTTTCTCTAGCAACATGCACCGTTCGCGCAAATCAGGAGCGCAGCGCGAGCTGTAATTAAGGGGTTAGGTTCCTTAATTACATAGATTATTAGACGGATTACGAAAGCAAAAAAAATTAAAAAAATAACGAAATAAAAAATAATTTTTTAAATAATTTTTTAAAAAAAATATCGGCCACCATGACTGGGCGACAAAGAAATTTTTCCACTCCAACAACGCGTATAAAAAAAATCATTATCAAGCAAACAAAGGTCGGCGCAACTTTTAAAAATAGCTTACGAATTCGAGTAACTTTTTTCTCGAAAAATTATCCTTCGCGAAAGCAACCTCGTTTCCAGCGCCTATTGTCTCGTTTTTTAAATAAAAAGGCAACAGGCGCTGGGAACGAGGTTGTCGCTTTACACGTTTGCGTCGGAAACTTGAGGATTCATAAAGAAAGAACTAGGAAAATTGCTGAATTAAAAAAAAATGGCTGGCAAAACTGTATAGAAAAATATGCAAATATTTTCACTTAAAGCTTGTTGGGAATTTTGTATAGATAGACAGTGCTACTATCCAACTACTATCTCGCAACAATCACGGCTTGATAAAATTTCAAGAAAACCACAGAATAAAGAAATAGTCGAGAATTGCGGAGATATGCTGAATGAAGAAAAAACCATGCATTCCACAATAGTTTTCTTTATATTATTATGTACTTCCAATTTTAATTCTCTCCAAATTCATTCATGCGCTAAATAAATAAAAATAAACTAAATACAACAAAAATTTAAAAAAAAAACTTTTGCATGCATTAAAATATATACACTATTTCTGAAAGTAAAACTAAGATATGACGCGCCTTATCAGCAGGAAATACATCAGACGCTACAACATTTTTGTCTTAATAGCGCCTTATTACCAGCATTCTTATCACTTTAGCGCCCTATAACAAATAAGTTTAAGAAAACGGAAAACAAGAATCTCCTAAAAATTATACACAATTAAAATCAATTAATAACTAAAGAAATATAATGTTAAAATTTTGCTTCGATATAAAAACTAAATTTTAAAAGAAACTAAATATGAAAATTCTAGTCAAACCTGCATATAGCGGACACCAGGAAGTGTAAAGTAGCCACAATACATAGCTGTCAACTGAAAGAGCATGTCCACTAAGCACACGTTTCATTGTATCTATTTTAATTTAAAAAAATATACTAAGAACTGCATAGATCTGATAATTTAAACTGGCAAACTGATGACGTCATCATATTATTTGCAACACCTGCTTCTTTTGTCATCATACGCTTCGTTAATCGTGACTCCTTTCGATGAGGTACTACCTAGAACTGTAAAATTATCACTGTAAAAATGATTCCCCCCATCACGTGGAAACAACCGCTAATTCACTACTATGATTGGTTAAAAATTAATTTTGTTTGCCATCAGAAAAACGATGTTCAGACTCAAGTTTTCGGCGGGCACATAACGGTTTCGATTAAAGTCAGTAATTGTCGTGCAACAGTCGTAGCGTAACAGTCGTCGTGCAACAGTCGTCGTGCAACGGTCGTCCTGCAACGGTCGTCCTGCAACGGTCGTCCTGCAACAGTCGTCCTGCAACAGTCGTCCTGCAACAGTCGTCCTGCAACGGTCGTCCTGCAACTGTCGTCCTGCAACCGTAGTCGTGCAACTGTTGTAGAGATAAAAAAAATCCTATCCCCACAACATTCGTTGCGCAACATCTCTTGCGTTGCTTTGTTGATGTGTTTCCATAAAAGTGTTTACAAAGCGATTGTTGTACAACTGTTCTGAAACTGTTGCGCAACAAGTTTTACGTCATTGGAAACCAACTTTAAGGGAATTGCTAACAACAGGGCCAAAAAAAGGTAATGTAACGACTACTTGGTGTGGTGAACCAGCCAATTCAAACAGTCTATTACTGTGATAGTTTCATCAGTGTAATGATAAGCTTACCTATAGTTTGTGTTGGCTGGTTAGTCGTTTTAATACCTCCACTTCCCATCTGTATTTTACCAGATTTCTCATCACGAGTATCTATTTCTCTAAGAACGGCCTGATCGAAACACAAAGCTGTTACACGGTTGAAAAACTCTTGTACGTTTTTGCCTAAAGAGTAACGTAGATGGTGTACTAACAAAACAAAACAGAACAAACAAGCAAGCAAAAATACACAAACAAACAAAAAAACAAACAACTTGCCATCTTAAAATAACTACTTCATTTAACTTTGACTCGATTACCTTAATTGATTTATCAACTTTAACTCGATTACCTGTTTTTGCGGAAACTTCCCAATACTCAGCATTTAAATGATTCGCTATATCAATTGCTCTTTCTCTTGTTGTCTCTAAATCATTCTTTTTCTAAAAAAATCAACTTGAACATGGTAACGCCCTACATTACGCAATCCTAAATAGGCGTATATTTCCAATTAAAAAGAAAATAAAGTTGATGGTATCGCCAGGGCAACTTATCCTACATTCTACGCTTGCTCGAAGTTTTGTTAGAGCCGTACCGGACAGTTAAGTCGCTATGTCTAACATATTACCATACCGGATGGTTAAAGAACTATGTCTAACATATTACCATACCGGACGGTTAAAGAACTATGTCTAACATCTTACCATACCGGATGGTTAAAGAACTATGTCTAACATATTACCGTACCGGATGGTTAAAGAACTATGTCTAACATCTTACCGTACCGGACGGTTAAAGAACTATGTCTAACATATTACCGTACTGGATGGTTAAAGAACTATGCCTAACATATTACCGTACCGGACGGTTAAAGAACTATGTCTAACATATTACCGTACCGGATGGTTAAAGAACTATGTCTAACATCTTACCATACCGGATGGTTAAAGAACTATGTCTAACATATTACCGTACCGGACGGTTAAGGCCTTTAGAAGTAGGACGTGTTTATTTATTAGTCGTTAACACGTGAAAACACGAGTATAAATATAAGAAATGGATTGAAAATAAATATTCCTGTTCTGAGCTAAATCTAAGTAAGCTAAAAATTTCTGATGCAAACACCGTTGCAGACACAGAGTTGCCACTGTTAAAGGTTGGTTTTTATTATTATTATTATTATTCCGAATATTTATACAGGATATAGCCACTTCAGTGTTGGAAACACTGTTATCAATGTGGGTCCTGTGTTTGGAATGTATACATTAAGTATACACCGGTAATACCTACCCATTTTCCCTCACATGGCATGGGTTGACCCGTAGCTGTGGTAAAGGCACTTGCTAAACATGCCCGCGCTGTGGACCGAACCACGGACCTTGTGATTGCGAAGCAAACTCCATAACCACAAGGCCACGCGCCACAAATTGTTAATTCGCATTAAGCAGTTGAGTTAAGTGGAGATAACTTTTTAACGACTAATGGAAACTTTGATGACTCATAAGCTCGCGGGTTAAATATCAACATTTACATTTTTATATAAAAAATGAGCATATTTTTCTGTGCAAAAGTCATTTTGTACAAACATTTTTTGCAAAATGGCGGACAAAAATGATTATCTATACAAAATTTTATGTTCATTCTTTCATAAGATGGTGATATTCTCCATACTGCTTTCGTTTTTAAAACAAATCACGGATTTGAAATCTAGGCCGTTTTCTTGTTTGATTTTGCCTTCTTCGCGAATTAATGCCAAATGGAAACCAAGCTTTAGAGTTAAAATTAAGATAAAAATGGATTTTTAAGGAGGATTTTAACTGTTTCTGAGGAGATCACGATATTCTCTCGAAAGGTTTTGAGAAATTTGATTTCACCCCAAAAATATGCAAGCTTTTGTCAAATGCAACCTTCGGGCATCATAAAATTTACACTAATAATTTAAAAAAATCATTGAATAATATATCAATTGAAGTCAAAATATATTACCACTATTATTATATTATCATAAAATTCGAGGGTATCTGAAGATAAAGTTCCATACAATGTTAGTTTTTAGGAAGGCTTTTTTAAAGAATTGAGGTGTTGTGGTAATCACAAGCAACGAGTTCTACTGTGATTGTCATCATATTTTGACACATAAAACTGCAGTGAAGTTGAGGCGGGATTGGGCAACAAACATTCAGCACTAATATTTAACGCCACAGTGTTTATGGACCAAATATCATTCGGTTAAAATGTTATCAACCCTAGAATGATAATAGCAAAAGTTTTACCAGCATTACGATAAGCAGAATTATAATCACCGACACATCAACAAAATAGAGAACATACCATTAAGTCAAGCTTATTGCCAACTAAAAACACTTCTGGTACGGTGCTTTTCGTCTTCTCCAGAGCATCATCTAACCAAGTACTAAAAGTCATAATTCAATACAATTTTACAAAAATATTTCAGACCGGGCTAGAAGTAATTCTTTATAAAGCTTGTGTTCGTCATTTGATAAAAGGTTTCAGTCATACCTAGCATTGGTGAGTGATATGGGGCTAGTCAGGTCGAATACCACCGTGACAACTAAGAAGGAAAACAAAAAACATAGATAGAAATTCCACGGTGTCCACTCAAAAGTTGATCCTCGATTTTCCTAACATTTGCCTGCCATTATTTAGATAAAAATCCTGACTTTTCTTCCCAAACTTTTTTCCTATAGTTATAGCTGATGGATTAGCTGACTGTTCAAGGAACAAAGAATATACATGGAGAAAAAACAAAACAAAGGATGACACAAATATAAGCTGAAAATAAAAACTGACATTGAAAAACATTATATTAAAATAAAAAGCATTATGCATTACGAGGACTTAGTGGAAAGTTTAAAATTTCTCATCTTTTCCTGACATTTCATAAAAAGTCCAAATTTTACTCAGAATTTCCTGACATATTGCCTATATTATCAAAATTCCTGACAATTCCTGACAGAATTCCACAGAACTTTTGGAAGTACAATGCAAAATCTTTTAAAGATCCTTAGGCTAGTTGCTAAACATAACAAGTCAATATTACCATACCCCTATTTCCATCCGCTCACCTGCCCACCATATTCAGGTGCTTAATCAATTAGCACTCTTTTAAAAAATATGTCGCACGCAAGTACCTGAAAGATTTTTTCTTAAAATATCACAGATAAATCAATGCGAATTGTATAGATAATTTAGTTTTATTTAAAACAAGTAAGATATAATTTAAAATTTCGACATTTTCCATTTTTCAAGAGTCAGGAGAATTAAGTTTTTACCTACAATACAAGCCTGCATTCTTGCTTCTAATAAGAATGAGTTTAACCCAAGTTTATATAAAAAGTAAGTAATATGGTTTATATTGACGTATAGGAGACTTGAAACACGAAAAAAATGATCTACTGATATTTCATTGCGTAATGTCAGCCTTCAGACAGACGTCTACTTAAAAGAAATTTATATAGTCCTGATATTCTAAAGCCCGACCCTAAAGAATTAAATTTTGTGATGGCATTTCAAAAAGAATTATTTATTTTGAAAGAAAAGAAAGAAAATTACTAAGTGCAAGCACAATGATAAACACAAGCAGATAAATCTTAGATTTAGAACCTAGACGTTTGTTCCACATACAATAGAACATAATCCTTAGTTAGTTGGTGCGTATGAACAAAAATTAAACAAAAGAACAAAAAGAAGTACAGGACTTTTGTGACGAGGGCGGCGATTTGCACAAATGTTTCGCCACAGCGCGCCTATACAAAGTGTTTCGCGATTGTATATTCATATGTTTTATAGTTCTTGGACAACATGTACCTTTGAAAATGGACTTCGCGACTTCGGCGCAGCGTCGAAAGGTAATGCGCAGCGCAATGTTTCGCAGTTATAGTCCTTTGACATTTCGTAGATAATTTATACCTCTGAAAATGGCCTTCGCGACTTCAGCGCAGCGGCGAGAGGTAATGCGCTGCGCAATGTTTCACAACCTAACCCTAACAAAGTCGCGAAGCGCTGTAAATAAGTATCAAAAAATGTATTTAGTTTTTAGCGCAACGTTACGCTGCGCAATAGTTTCGCCGCTGCGGCGAATTCGCGAAGCAAGGTTAACAGTTATGAAACTTTTACTATGCAGTAAAATAAAAGTTATAATGCGCAACGATGCTCATGTGAGCACAATGGTACGTGAAAAATTCAAATTGCATTACCATTGGCTCCCCTGTAATAAGCACCTGTAATAGATTTAAACCTCTCTTCTCCTGAAGTGTCCCACCTGTAACACAAAAAACAAAAACAAAATCAGAACATACAGATAGATACGCTATAACACAGAATGAAGAATAAACCTACATACATTTGAAGGTGAAATTCTTGGCCCAATATTTGGTACTTTTTCACCTCATATTCAACACCAATCGTTGGTTTGTAATCTTTTTCAAAAAGGTTACGACAATATCTATATACAAAAGAAGGTGGAAATATAACTAGAAAGAATTTAGACAGTAAAAACAAATAAAAACACAGAAGTTAAAATTAGCAGAAGCTTTTCGGTTTATATAACCATTCTCAATGCATAAAATTTGATTTTACTATTACTTTATGGCAAATGTTGATAATAAATTTAGACAGTCTAAATGACAAACATTTGTGAAAACAAATTCTGCAAATCAAAAAGTTTAGTTTTGTAAGTAAGAATTTTTTTACATTTAGATGATTTGGGCAAATTTAGATTTTTTTATATTCTCTTTAAAAGTACAAAAAAATTAGTCAACTTTGGTTACCGGCACCTAATTTTGCATATTTAATTAAAAATTGTTTTTACATTTGGTCTTTCAAAATTTTATTTTACAAAATTTATACATTTAAGCAATAGTAATAACAGCTTAGTTAGTTGATGACTATAACCTGAAAATTCATTTCCACAAAAAAGAACACCTAAAACTATTTTCAAAGCAGCACAAGGATGGTGTGCATATTAATACAGATTTCAACGCATGTGAGAGTGACAGTTTAGAGATTACGTTACCTGTTAATTAAACTGGTCTTCCCGACAGACATGTCACCAATCACGATACTTTTTACAACTTTTAAACTAAAAACAAAGATGCAAGTTCTGTTTACTGTCGTTTAATTAGTTTTAACATCAAAAAGCATCTGAGATATAATCATCATCAGATTTCAAAGCTAAAAACATAAATTCAAATGTAAATGCTAAATAGAAAAACACTTTAATTTTATGGTTGTTTTGAAAACTTTAAGAGATGTGGGAAACATCACACAAACCTTCTTCAGCATTGTTTACAAGTAAGTGTGTTTTTGTTTAAAGAGAACTTGAAAAGTTTGGAAGAAATAACACTGATAACATAACTAACAAGAAATAGTTACCTGACATTCGAAGCAGCCCCATTTTTACAAGCTTCCCGTGTTTTCACATGAAAATTAAATTGACTTCTTCTTGGACAAGCATACTCAGTAAATGCCTAAATTAAAACAAAAGTTTTAAAAGTTTATAGCTGCAAGATGATATGGATATCTACACAACAAGTAATCATATTGTTCATGTTTTTTTTGATAAATAATTAAAAAACAACAACAGAAAAAACATACAAACAGTTACTGAGACCACAGGGACACAATGCAACTTTTTCAGGTGACGGTAACAAATTTATGTTAATTATTAGTGCCTAAATATTGTTTTGTCACTGCGGTTTTTTGTTGCTAGCAATTTTTTGTTTTGTTGTTGCTAGCAACATCAATTTTGTTGCTACCAACAACAAAATGTTTTTCAATACAATTTTTTTTACTCGCCACTTTTAGCAGCAATTCTGAGTCAACATTTTTGTATACAGCTAATCAGTATAAAGTATAATGCAAAATGGTTGTTAAAATAAAGACAATATTTATTGCATAGATGTGTGGTAATTGGTACAATATTCAGAAAATTGTAACAAAACTGTATTCATCCATAGCCTAAAAACATTGTCCTGGGTCCCTGAAGCTTTAAAACTGCCGTGTTTATATCGGTATAGCTAGAATCAAAAGTTACATAAATTGTGGCTGTAGGGGACAGTGTCTCACCCCACCCTCATGAGCTTTCTCTCATTTTTAGAAGCATTTGTTTGTTGCTATGTCTCCACATAGCAACAAACGAATGCTTCTAATTTCCAAATATAATAAATATTAGCTAGAGAGTTGTGCATTTTCTATGAGAAAGACAGTCAACCTCCTTTCTAAAAATGAAAGATATAAATAAAATGCATATCATACCTGTGGAAATGTGTCAATTGTTCCATCCATACAATATAGTTGATTAGTACAAATATTTTTTATCTTTAGAGTTATATATATAAATTCTAAAAAAACAACGAAAAACACATTTCCAAGTAAGCATTAATACATGTTTTAGCTTCCTGAACTTTACTCCCAACACAACTAAACTACAAGAGGTAGAGTTTGGAGTTCATATATTCCTGGGTTGTGTTGCTTATTATCTTTTGTTAAAATTTTATTAAAATGACCTATACCAATGCACAAGTTACATCAAAACAAAATATGATAAGATTTATATTGGACACGTATAATTACCTATTATGAAGAAATAATTGAATAAAATATGTAAAATGAGCCATAAACTTAAAAATTTCCCACTGTTAATTCAGTGCAACTTGAGAAAGTTGAGTTTCACTTATTGATTAACAAAAACACAGGTTGAATAAAAAAACACAAAAACAAGTGTGCAGTGTTTATATGGCACGAAAACTGATGGAATATGGGAATTTTTATAATATGGATTTTGTGTTGAATTTTTGCATTCTTATAGTTTTTAGAATGGGTTGACTTTAATATTGATCTTTTAAGAGATGTGTAAAAGACTGATAACTCAAAAGTCAGTGGGTATAACAAGAAAGTAAATATCATCATCAGTAAGAGACAGTCATGCTATAACAACCCTAAAACTAAACCCCATAAAAAATTATACCAAACAGAATGTATTGCATTCGTCAATTATCTCAGTTCATTGGATCAGAATAAGAAGTATATAACTTTATTCCAAAATTTTTACTCCTTTTGAAATATTCATTCATGAGAAGATTGAAAGCCATCATGTCATAATGTCTACAGGCTTGTCATATAAAAAGAGATTTGATGTGCCAAACACAATTACTTTTGGTTATGGCCAGACCTATAGATATAGATTGGTCCATCCTGCGAAAGAAAGGGTATGTCATTAGAAAAATATGATTTTCCAAAGATAGCTCCTACATTCACAATGTATTAGATAGATACATAGATGTCCTTCTGTGACATTGTGACTTCCCTCTGCAACAGAAAAATTACTTCCATCACAATATGTCAGATTAATCATTATTATTATTATTGAAATTGTTTACCCAGGATAGGCTCTTCAGTTCCTATTGGTACTGTTAATAATGAGGGTCCTGCAAAGGGGATCCTAGTGCATTTAAAGCTCCCATTTGAGCTACGAAAGTTGTACAAGCACAGCAATCGCTCAACTAGATAACCGCCTATGATATATCAATCCTTTTCTCATGCTGAACGCTAAGCAGAAAGGGTAGATTCACACTATTAGTCTCTGGCATGACTTGTATGGGGTTTGAACCCAAGACCTCGTGCATTGAAAGCGAACACTCTACCACTAGGCTACCAGTCGGTTGATGATGCAGTGAATATATCCTTTTTAAAGTAAACTAATCAGTTAATTCATGACATATACTGAGTATATATATATTAAAGATTGTAAGATCATTTTTTAAAAAACATAGTTAAGTCCGGCTAGTGTTTTCCATCGAGAAATCTGATATATATCATACTGTAAGCCAGGTAGGAAAGATACCATTATTGTGAAAAATATCCAGATGGGGTTAAAGCCTTCAAATCCAAGTGCCTTCTTTAACAATGAGTAAAGTAGCAGACTAATTCCATATTGATTCAAATATGACTTATATCATAATTATCATAACAAACCTCGTTTTTAATCAAGATAGAGCAAATCCCTCCTTTTCTTGGTAGCAAGAACACAAAAGTGCTAAAATGAATACGCTGAATGTTGCAAAAATAACAATCATTGACTATAAGATGACTTTCTTTACTAGTCTCAGCTACTGAGGAGCTCTAGAAGGGTAAACGTTTTAGAGTAAGACTATTCAGCCCTCAAAATTAGCCAAAATAATAATAAGATGTAGTGTAGCATCCAAAAATGTCATTAATAATCATTTCTTGATAATCCACAGAGCATACATCCACTAAAAACGCTTAAGGACCGTCTCCACCATCGATTCACATTTTATCTGAATTTAAACGATCATGACCATTTCAAGATCGTATCATCATTTTTTAAAATCTTTTATAGATTGTTTCATGAAATGAACGTGAAGCAATTTGAAACGGTTGTAATTTACTTTGTTTTTAAAGCACAAAAATGATATGAAGTGGCAGCAAATGGGAAACGATTAGGAAACAAATTATTTTAAACAAATCTAGAAATAAAATTTAAAACAAACTGAAACAAATTGTTTTCTTGTTTTAAAAGTTATGCAGGAATAATTTTTATTGTGCTGTTTCGAAAGTTATACTGAATATACTTGTGTTATCCCATTTACATGATTTTTAAACAATCTACAGAGATCTTTTAGCTTTTGCGATCCCGTTTGGACTGTTTTTAAACAATCTACAGTGATCTTTTTGCTTTCCATGATCCCGTCTTGACTGTTTTTAAACAATCTATACAGTGATCATTTCAATTTCTATGATCCCCATTTTGACTGTTTTTAATGATCTAAGGCAATCTTTTCGCTTCAATGATCCTATTTTGACTGTTTTTAAACAATCTATGGTGATCTTTTCTATTTCTACGATCCCGTTTTCATGATTTTTAAATGATCTATGCCGATTTTTTTGCTTTTTATGATCTCTTTTTGTTATATTTGTGACGAAGAATTAGTAAAATTTATATACATATGTATGTGATAAACATGTGTTATATTAGAAACGATTTTGAAATGATTGAACTGAAACAAATTGAACAAAGTGTTGAAAGGAATTAATTTTAATTTTTTGAAACGACTGAGAAACGAATGCAAAACGATTTGGAAACGATTATTTATTTTCAATTCAATTAGCTATAAGTGATTTGAAACGATTTTTTGGAAATTTTTTTTTTTTAAATTTGATTCAAAATCATTATAGAGATCGTTTCAAATAAAATATGATACAAATTAAAACGATTATTTTTTAAATGATTGTGGAGACGATCCCTTAGTGAAAAACTCAATTGGCAAACAGTTTGAGTTTCTACTACATCAATAAACACATTTTAAAATCACTTGTGGGTGAATTATTGTTTTTTTTCTTCCCATGGAAAGAATTATATTTTTTCAGATATACTTATGCATTGGTATTAATACTGTTATTAATGTATAGTTATATATAGCTAGATTATTTTAATTTTTTTATTTACTATTATAAATTTTTCATTTGTCTGTAAAGAAGAAAATCATTGTCACTTAATAATATTACTTTAGAAACTTTACTTTTTTAAAAAAATTAGAGGCAGCTAAAGAGTAAAAACAAAGGTCTCCACACACAAAAATCTCATCAAAATTACTTTACAACTTCAGCCTAATTTCTAAGAAAATATATTTTACTCATTATATATAAGTATAATTAATATTCCCTTTTAAATCAGTTTATTAAATGCAGCCCTCTGAATCTAGGTAAATTTATGGTGGAATTATTTAAAACTAATTGGCAGCAAAGTTAAATTCCACAACAAATTCAGAGCCCCAGTAAAGTCGAATTTAAATAGTTTGAGATTATATTTGTTACTGATGTGTACGATGTAAGTAATCTACTAACAGTACACGTGCTCTAAAAAATAAATAAGTGCATCACCAGAAGATAGCTATATATATACCAGTTCTTTTCATCCTTTTCAACTTCAGTTTTTTGTTGTTTTGATGACGGGTTACCATTTTTAAAGTTCCAAACAACTCGGTTATTTTTTTTAGTGAATTAATAGTTGTAGATTCTGTTTGGGCCAGCGAGGCGGAAACTCAGGAAGAGCTTTGCAGATTCTTGTTTTGGCATTTGATTTTTAAAGCACAGTGGCTGTCGCATGCATTGGAAATGTTATCTTTTTCGACGTTGAACTATATATATATTCTTTATTTTGTGCCTTGGATCAATCCACAGTCAAGAATGATCTTCATAATACTTAAACTACATGTTAGCTAACTTTCTATAACTTTATTTCTTGAGCACTCAAAAGCCAGCTCCGCCAGCCAGCGAGAAACCTCTAGCTAGCTAGGTCACAGTTAAGTGGCAAGCAAAACGATTGTTGAAGCTGTAGCTCAAGTGTAACCAGAATGATAATTCTTGTGGCAATGAACAGACGCCATAGCTTAGTGGTTATAACTCTCGTACTTTGTGCGGGAGACCAGCAGGGTTTGATTCCCTTGGCGGTGATTCAATATGGGCATGTGAATGTTACCATAGCCTAAGGTTAACCCAAGCCATGTGAGGGAAAGTGGGGAGATGGCACAATGTGTGGGCCGTTGGATGTTGCAGGGAGTTTTCTGGTAGAGCGTAGCTCAAAATGAGCATTAAATACTCTAGGACTCCCTGTTCTGCCCGTATAATAAATGCTGCCCTGATTATGTACGGCAGCTTGCCCCGGTTAAAAACGGCAGAAAATACATAATCAGGACAACATAATCAGGACAGGCCGGCTAATTATGTGTGACAGTTAAAAAATATTATTTGGCACTTATAAAAGGAACATAATCAGGCAGGCCGGTTTATGTACCACAGTCTAATATCATTTGTTACTTAAAAAACACAAAAAAACGGGGCAGGCCGACTTATGTGTACGACAGTCTAATATTACTTAAACTCAACCAATAAGAAGTCAAGTGTGCATACAGTACTGTGAAAAGGTTTGTTAACATTGTGGTTCGTGTTTATTTCATGTTACGCACAAACCACGATAGCCCACGATGCGTATTTTTTTAACAATCGTGGACCTCACGATCATGTTTCGTGGACTACACGAACAAAAATTAAACAGTACACCGTGGTGTCCACGATAGATAACTTCTATTGTAAAACAACAAAGACCGTATTAGTTTATCAATTAAATCAAAAACCGACGGCAAAAAAATAAATTAACACTTGTTGTTTTAATTCGTTGTCATAAAGCTAGCTATATAATAGATTTTAATCGTTCGTGAATCAAAATGCGATGTAAAAAAACATTTATATCGCCGCTTTTCGTTTTTAAACTTTTAAAATGCAATCTAAAAAAACATTTCTATCGCCGCTTTTCGCTTATAAACTTTTAAAATGCGATCTAAAAAAAACATTTCTATCGCCGCTTTTCGCTTATAAACTTTTAAAATGCGATCTAAAAAAAACATTTCTATCGCCGTTTTTCGTTTTTAAACTTTTAAAATGCGATCTAAAAAAACATTTCTATCGCCGTTTTTCGTTTTTAAACTTTTAAAATGCGATCTAAAAAAACATTTCTATCGCCGCTTTTCGTTTTTAAACTTTTAAAATGCGATCTAAAAAAACATTTCTATCGCCGTTTTTCGTTTTTAAACTTTTAAAATGCGATCTAAAAAACCATTTCTATCACCGCTTTTCGTTTTTAAACTTTTAAAGTGCGATCTAAAAAAAAAATTATATCGCCGCTTTTCGTTTTTAAACTTTTAAAATGCAATCTGAAAAAGCATTTCAATTGGCGCAGACAAATTTAACTTTTCTAGACAAATGACATTTTGTAAAAATACAATCGCGTCCATGACGAAAAAGTATACACCAAGCAAAAACTACGAATATGCTTTTTTAACTTGATAAAACCTGAAACAAACAAATTAACTTTAATGAAAGACTTTTTTTGAAAAGAAAAAAAATTAAATTATACTGGCTATAAAAATCGTGGAGCTCGCGAAAGTAATCGTGGGACACACGATCCTTTGTGGAGATAATAATATTAGCGTGGTGGCCACGATAGAATGTTTGAATGTTTGTTATACATAAAGACCACGATTTTATCGTGGTTCGTGTGCACCACGCTCGTTACACGAACACGATGTTAACAAACCTTTTCACAGTACTGTAGTGTCAGTTCTTCTACAAAAGTGACTATAATATATACAAACTACAAACATATAAATGAAAATAAACGGTCTCTTACAAGCTTGGATAAATACAAGAACAAAGGCTCATAAAACAAAGTAAAGGCTATATAATACGTAAAAACATCTATATGTTATATAGTAAGAGTATAATCTGCTGTATAATCAGCAGTTCTTAGAGGTCAGCAGTAGGAGCTAACCAAAACAAATCAGCTGCAGTGATGTGTGAGGACTTCATACTAGCTGAATTTAAACCCTCATAAAACTTATGAGGAACTTAAAACTTATAGAACGAACATATTGGGGCAGGCTCACTTATGTTTTTATATTATTTCTCACTTATAGAACAAACATAATTGGGGCCGACCGCTTTTATATCATTCGTCATCACTTCTGATAAGCAAATAGCCCTGGTGGCAAAGTTGTTGTTGTTCTCAAATGAAACAAAATTTTGTGGCAAATACTAAATTTTGGGATTCGCAAGTTTAATAACTTTTCACCAAACTTATAGAATTTTTTTTTTTTGTTTGTCTAGTTCTTGTGACTCTGTGTTGTGTTTATATATATATTATTGAATCAAAATTCATTGTTTATGTCAGTCCGTAAAATGTACCTTGTCATGTGTAGTGCTACCATTTATTGTTATGCCTTGTTTATTCAATTTCTTTGCTCACTTGTCCAGTCCCGTGTCTCATTGTCTCGTATGTCCCACTTGTATTGTATCATTATGTTTCATCTTAGCTATATGTATTGTTTAATTGTTAATTGTTACTTGATGGTGTCATTAGGGATTTCATGTCAATTACTTTATAATACGTTTTTACACTTTTCATTCATTCTGTCAAATCACAAACTTTAGTAGTCACTAGAAAACTTTGTACAAAAGTATCAATCAAACTTTATACACATCAACTTTCAAGAAAACGTTTGGGCGTATTCATTTCAAGTTTTTCCGGTTTTTACTTGGGCAATCTGTTTGAATAACTTAACTTTCCATATCATCGCAGTTTTAAAATTGTATTCCGAGCAACCCCACCTAAAAACTGGATAGACCCACACTCTGAATGTCAAAAATTGCGTTCTGAAAATAGGGTTGGTTGGGTGACTCTAACACTAAATATTTTTGAAGTCTGCGCAAGCTATATTAGGGATATACCCTGTTTATTATTTCCAAGAGGGACCATGGCTTCGATGGGGAGTCCTAAAGTATTTAAAGCTTATTTTGAGCTTTGCAGACCCTAATTAGGGTCCACACTCAAAAATTGTTTACCCATTGCCTCTATATGTAGAGCTTGAAACACTGATAAAAAATGTGCTTTTGAAAAACGGTTGTAGAGATATTACAGTTTAATAAAGGGTTTTTGGTGATGTCATTTAACCGTCTTTTCCAAAACGAGCGAGTTGACACAGCTTTAAAGTAATCCCATGTTGGTCCCATGTTGTCCCTAGTTACCCACATGTTAGATGACGTCAGTTATCTCCACCCATTTTCAAGTTATTTGGCCCCAAAGTTGAAAGTGCAATGCCATGGCTTCACTAATTTAATTAAAGACATTGATGTCAATCTGATTTATTGATGGTGTGATGTAATGGCAAAACAATAAATTTGTCGTTTTGCAAATAAGATATAGTTTCTCACTTATTTCTAAGGTAAAAAAATGCCTGTCATAAGCCTGTGCAAAAATCCAGTTGGGCAGTCCCTGTATTTTGACTTATAGTAACGTCAACATTGACCTGTCGATGCACAATTTTTTTGGGAAATTGATTTAGCTGTTGCTGGTATTATGTAGAGCTTGAAATAGTAAAAATGTATAGGATCATGTGCTTTCAACTAATAGTTTAAGAGACACTGGGGTTCAAAGGGTTTTTGATGATGTCATAAATCCATTGATTTTGGATTGACCAAGCTTACGAAATTGTTTCTATTTTGTACTTAGGTGGTCCCTAGTTATCAGCGCAGTGAAAAATTAACTGAGGTCACCACCTCGTTTTCAAGTTATTTGACCTCAAACTTATAAGTGTATTGTAATGGCTTGTAATGATCCAGTTTTAGTATGGGACAGTACTTTTACTTAAAATATTTTTTGATTGATAAAACTTCTGTGAATTGCTAGAAGAGGCATTAACTACATTGTTAGAAAATGCTTTATCTTAGTGGATGGAAATACCTGGTTGCTTACGATGCTGCAACTTTGCATTATGTATGTTTCCAAATGATGTAGTATGTATCAAGAGCTATTGAGGCAATGTAGATTTATGTTAGCAATTTTTTCCAAGGAACCTTTTTCTAAATGTGAAAGCTAGGAATTTAAATGCATGCATGGTCAATTTTGCTATAATTTTCCTTTAAATTTTGACAAAATACATGAAATCTACCACTCTATCTTGGTTAAAATTCTGAGATGATAAATAAAATTAAATTTACTGATGTTTGATTTTGATGTTATGTGATGATACATTTTAGATTCTTGAACTAACAAATATACAAGCAAGCATTATTTCCGACTTTTTCCCCTGGATATTTGGGAGCTTTACAACGCCTTGGGCTAAAAAAGCCTCTCCTCCAAAAAGAATATTATAATTACAGTTGCTTTAAAGTCAGGTCCACCATGTACTTAAGTAATCAAATATTGTTCTAAAAATTACTTTGTGGTTATTTAAAAGCAAGCATGTTATATTTTTATATAATTTGTTTTTATTTCTAAGGTTGTCAGCTTTTATTGATGGGTGTTAGATTGCTTAGATTGTTACACATACACAAACATACAATTCTTAAACAGGATAACTTAATTGAAGATTGCAGAAATCTGCTTGTATTTGTAGTTGCTGGGTTATTAATTAAAAGCTAGTTATTTAAACAGTGGTAGAATTATCCACTTAAAATTTAATTTAAGATTTATTGTGTTTATCACAAAACTGTTAGTTCTTATTTTGTTCAATTAAAAGGCAAATATTTAAAGGAAATGGACAACAACAATAACAATGTTTAATTCCCTGTACATTAATATATATCACTAAGGGACCGTCTCAAAATGTTCGTACGTAGTTCGTATAATTCGTATCAAAAACTTCGTATCGATTTATTAAATCTTTCGTATCATTTTATTTTTAATACGAACTTTTTCGTATCATCAAAATTACAAGTTCGTATAAAGTTCGTATCATTTAAAATAAAGTTCGTATCATTTAAAATAAAGTTCGTATGTAGTTCGTATCATTTTTAAAGAAGTTCGTATAAAAATTTGCTTATACGAAGTTCGTTTATTATTGGACTATTACTATAGTCTTTATATTGAAATTTTTTCAACAATTATAAAGTTCGTTTCGTTATACGAACTTCGTTTATTTTAATTGGATTTATTATCTAAGGTCTTCCACGGCATCGTAGAAAGCGAAAATATCGCGTAGATCGTTTAAAAATCATGAAAACAGGATCGTAAAAAGCGAAAAGATCGCCGTAGATCGTTTAAAAGTCATGAAAACGGGATCGTAGAAAGCGAAAAGATCGCCGTAGATCGTTTAAAATTCATGAAAACGGGATCGTATAAAACCAAAAGATCGCCGTAGATCGTTTAAAAATCATGAAAACGAGATCGTAGAAAGCGAAAAGATCGCCGTAGATCGTTTAAAAATCATGAAAACGGGATCGTAGAAAGCGAAAAGATCGCCGTAGATCGTTTAAAAATCATGAAAACGGGATCGTATAAAGCCAAAAGATCGCCGTAGATCGTTTAAAAGTCATGAAAACGGGATCGTAGAAAGCGAAAAGATCGCCGTAGATCGTTTAAAATCATGAAAACGGGATCGAGAGAAGCGAAAAGATCGCCGTAGATCGTTTAAAATCATGAAAACGGGATCGTAGAAAGCGAAAAGATCGCCGTAGATCGTTTAAAATCATGAAAAAGGGATCGTAGAAAGCGAAAAAGATCGCCGTAGATCGTTTAAAAATCATGAAAACGGGATCGTATAAAGCAAAAAGATCGCCGTAGATCGTTTAAAAGTCATGAAAACGGGATCGTAAAAAGCGAAAAGATCGCCGTAGATCGTTTAAAAGTCATGAAAACGGGATCGTAGAAAGCGAAAAGATCGCCGTAGATCGTTTAAAATTCATGAAAACGGGATCATATAAAACCAAAAGATCGCCGTAGATCGTTTAGAAATCATGAAAACGAGATCGTAGAAAGCGAAAAGATCGCCGTAGATCGTTTAAAAATCATGAAAACGGGATCGTATAAGGCGAAAAGATCGCCGTAGATCGTTAAAAAAATCATGAAAACGGGATCGTATAAAGCGAAAACATCGCCGTAGATTGTGTAGATTGAAGCTATGAATACAATTTTGCTAGTCTTTTCAAAGAAGTCAAAATCGTATATTTACTTCTTTTATTTCTGGTTTCGTTTAAAGTTCGTATCATTTCTTTTCGTATTTTAAAAAAATTTGTTTAATTCTTTTGTTTCTGGTTTCGTATTGAAAAAATTATGCGCAATACGCCGGTACTTTTGAAGTTCGTTTCAAGATCGTATAGCAATTTACTTCGTTCAAAGTTCGTATAATTTCATTTTGTATGATAAAAAACACTTCGTTTAAGTTCGTATCATATTATTAAAAAAGTTCGTATAAACTTCGTTTACATTTTTTTATTTTAAACGAAGCACTTCGTATGACATTCGTTTCACGAAACGAAGTACTTCGTAGCGTTCGTATAATTATACGAAAAAAACATACGAACATTTTGAGACGATCCCTAAGCAATTGCTTTTGCAGTTTTAAACTTGTCATGGAAAATTAGAATTCAATAGCAAGATTTTTAGTTGGTAAAATTATAACATTCATGACATGATTTGTTTCAGCCAATTAAAAATACAAACAAAAATGTTATAAAAACAGAACTAAGTTTTTAAGAGATGTTTTAAAGGCGCTTTTTAAAACGTATTGTGAAAAATATAATCGACTTTGCCTGTCGCAGACATTAGACACAGTTAGCGTATTGATATAATAGTTGCGCTGTACGCAACAAATTTAATAAAAAACAACCTTTTAGCTAATCACGAAGTCTCTGTATTTAAGTTTGGTAATCTTTACCATGTTTAGGATTTTGTTAGTGAAAAAATCTCTCTTTCATAGTGCAGAGGCCAAGTGTGGCTATCAACAAGTTGCAATCAAAAAAAAGAAAACAGAACATATTTCGATATTTCCACATAATGGGGGAAAATTAAGGTAAGAATCTCAATTTTTTTGTGAAATATCACGTATACGACCACATCCTGTATTTATCTTTGAAGTGATAAAACAGTAAGCAACAAACTTTCATATATATAGATAACCCAATATAAGAACACATGTTCAGAAGTAATCCATTTTTGATTATTGTTGAGTTAGTAGACCCTACATTTAAATAACACCAACACACTTTTGGTACACACATGTACTTATTGCCAGCTTTTCTCTGTGTCAGACCTACTTTCTTATGTTTATTCCCAGTCATCCAGTCTAGTTTCCTGTGATCTGTGGTCCTATTTAATACACAATGGTCTGTACAAGCTGATTTTCTGTTGCATATGTCAAAAGCACATTGTTTTAAACTTTGATTTTAATAAACATAATGCTAATTAAAGTACAAGAAAAAAATTAATTCTAAATGAGCTATTAAATAATTATCCATTTTAGTGTAAATAGACTGCATCAATTGTGAACAGGAAATGAATATTAGCTTGATCTGTCTTTAATGAACCACACAAAATATGGGACTTTTAATTGAGTGGAATTGTTTTGATTTGCTGGGATAATTAAAATACCAACGAAGTGATTATTAGTATGTTTATTCTGCCGTAGTTTTAGATGTTGTTTTTGATGCTCAAAATACTGTCCGTTAATATTATCATTTTTGAATTTGACTCTACAACTAACATGATGTATAAATGACTAGATTAAATAATGATGGAATTGTGATGGTTAATGGTAAAGTCAGTAAAGATACTTCTTTGAATTTAATTCATTCATCAATATATATATGCATTGTTATTTTGTTCCATCAGCTATAGTACAATTTTTAAGATTGTCAGTGTATTTATATATGTTAATCTCTTGATAAATTGTTCTTTTCCTCTCTAAAAGTTCTATTAAAAAACATTTTATATGGGTTGTCTGCACTGAGTGGTATGGAAGACATGTCAATGACTAAAGTTACAGATAATATAATCCCGCTGCATTTCTGTCACAAGAGCAACCGACAAATTTGGTGTATTTAGCAGACGATTATAACTGGTTAGTTTTATTTCTTTTGTTGTTGTGACTTTTTAGCTTGCTAAAAGTGTATTCTGAACCATCAGGAGATGTAAATTCGCCAAACTTGTATGGAGGAATTGGTTTATTCACAAGGCTCTTGGTCGATTTAAATTGGCAACTTAAACAACCATATTTTTTTCACCAACATGTGATATGTGTAAATACATTTCTGGACTCAATTTTTTGCTGGCGTTTCACTTCGTCAATTTCTTGCCACCATGAAATAAAAGGAATTAGTAATGTTGACTAAGCCTTTCTGCTTTTAAATGGTTTACATCTTGTGTTGTGTGAATGGCCATTTAACGCTTTCCGAATTTTCCTATAAGCATTTTGAAATCAAAATAACAGCCCAAAATTACTCATTCTGAGTTTTTGAAAATATCACTCTTAGGAGATATGACAACTTTACTAACAAAAAGTTCTGAAAAATTGAAAAATGAGGAAAAAAATTAAATTTAAAGAAGTAATTAAAAGCCATATTTGAAGTGCTATTTTTGTTTTTATAGGCAGTCTCAGTGTTCGATACATCAAGGATATTGACTTTCGTTGTTTCCTTAACCCTTATCATTTATGGAAGTCTAAGGTAATATAATATATAACCTTTTTTTTATTACCTCTGGATATTATACTACCTTGACTGTACTAATTGTATAGGTAATTCCTGGGCTCAAGATGTGAAAATGTTATCAATAATTTTCTCCGTTCAAATTTACAGAAGTATAAACTTTTAACGATTCTATGATTTCCATTTTTTTTCTTCATGTGAATTTACAATTTATGTTTTTTCTGTGAATACGATAATTTTCGCAAATGCTTTAAAAGGATTTTGTGGGTACATAATTAAGAGAATTTGACCAAAATCCACAAAAAGTGCAAAAATCAATACCCACTAAAATTAGTACAGAAAAGTACCTTTGTTAATCTGTTGAAAAATATTTACGAATGTGAAGATTTTGTAAAATGTGTGGGTACGGTGTAACAATAAATGTGTGGGTACGGTGTAACAACAGGTGAGAGCTTTAGGTTATATTTACAATAGTAAATGTATGGAGGTCTCTGAATGAGTTTTGTTAATAAAGTGAGCAATTACCAACTAAGCTTAGCTAATTTAGATATTTGATAATTTGTCTCTTCATGTAAATGCTTTTGAATCCTACTTTTGTATGAAGTAAAAATAATTGTTCTATTTAGCATAGATTGGATTTGTGATCATAATTGAACAAATTTGTCATTATTAATGACCCAGGGACATTTTTGTGATTTTATTTGACGACACATACTTCAGTCATCTATAGATAGATGACTGAAGAATTTTTCGTCACGTAAAATACACAGCATAATTGATTCGACTCCTATCCATTAGTGCTTTTATTACATTGGTAAATAATTGTGAAGCTATTATGTGTGTAGGCACCTTTACACTGGTCTTAATCGTGGGAAATTTATTTTCATGAATGAACATATAAAAGCTAGTTTTTTGTTCTGGATGAATATTTTCTAATTGGTCTAAATAATTATGAATCATATTTCTATGCTTTAATTCGGGTTAATTACTCTAATTATTCTCTATGCTTTTAAATTTTAATTCTGAATGGACTATTGTTGGAGGAAAACATATAAAGAAGTGAAACACTTTGTGGCATTTTGATTACTCTTTGGCAGTGTTTATCATAAAGGAGCAAGAACCCCCAGTCGTACTTGACTTAATTTTAGCTTTTTCAATCAGTAAAAATAGGATGTAATTTTAAGAAACCTTGGTATGGTATGGTATAAATGACCCAATTAAATTTTAGTTCATTTTTTGTTATTTACCTTATTACACGAATATAACTAGACATGTAATTAACGTGAATGACCCTAGCTCGCGTTAATTTATCGCGCGTTAATTTTGCGCTTTGTTAATTTCCCCTCCGTTAATTTTTATAGGCGTTAAAAAAACCCTCGTTAATTATACCAACGTTAATTTTCAAATTTCCCTTAGATGATGATCTCGAATGAAGTTATATGGTTATAAAATCTTTTTCTTTCTTCAAAACAAGTTACAATTAAAAATCTTATGCCTCCTGATCATTTTCAATATCGTCACTTTCAAGCATTTCACAGTCACTGTCATCTCCACTCTCTCAACGTCGCTTTCTTTTTCGTCCAGCCAACTCCTAATTCTTTTAATATTTCCTTTGAATGTCAATGTAATCACCAGCTATAGGATCTGCACGTCTTTTAACTTTTGCAATTAAAATTGATAAGTGACAGAAACCTTGATTGGGATCTCTAAACCACCTTGTAACAACTTTTTTGAAAAAAATTCGCGTTAATTAAGGACAATTCAAGAATTTGCGTTAATTTTTGATCACACAAAGTCCGTTAAATACTTGACCAGTTATATTGTCCTCATGCTAGCTTCATTAACTTATTTGATCATTTAGGTTATGCTTTTCAAATCCTTTCTTATGCTGAAATCCCTCTGGATCTTTAATTTAAAACCTTCATTAAGATAATCGAAAAATATATATGTTTTTCATAAGATGTCCTTTTTAGCAAGAAATAATTTTAAACTGATATTTTAAATATCTTTTTAAAAACTATTTATGTATATATTTTTTAATGTTTAAAAATCTATTTAAATAGTGCAAACATGCCTAGTGTGACATGTAATTCTTTACAAAACTTGTACATTTTGTTTTTTTCTCTAAAATTCATGTGGATAATATTTTTTGCAGTCAGGCTCTGTGCAAATTTGATATTGCACAATTTTAGCAATACATAACTAAATTTTGCACTTCATGTAAGTCCTATGCCAAATTAAAAAAAAGTCTGACCTTCTAGTCTATGTAAAGGTGTCGCCTTTGTGAATTGTCAAAGTTTGTCAAAATTGTGTAAATAAATTAGGGTTGGTGCGAATCTAATTTTTTTTTTAGAGCTATAAAGATCGAAGAATGTAATGAAGAAGAAGATGAGAACGAGAACGACAACTCTAAAACAACTAACATTTCATGGCAGAGTAAGATGTTTGGATAATTATTTCGTTGATTTTTTTTTGTTCTCTCTAATCATGGAGAGGAGGAGGGTTGTTTTTCATTTTGTGCTTTCTAAAAACAGAAACTCTCCTTTTTATAATTAATAATTATCGATAGGTTTTAACTGATTTTACTTTGACCTGCATACGATTGAAGCAACACAAGCAGTTTGACACCCCCTGTGTGCTTCTATCCATCTCCTAGTGATGTTCTTCTTTTTGATTCGTTGCAGTTGTTGTTTACTTTGATGATGACAGTAAGAATTAATGTCGTATGTAATGAAAACATTTTAATCAAAGTAGGAATTTGTACAAAGTGTGTCTTTCCCTGTAAAAATTATTTTTATTGCCGTATATAATGAAAACAAATGGTTAAAACAAGATAATGGTTCTTTTTTTAGTCAAAGTTGGAAAAAATTCTTGTAAATTTTGTTAAATTGTAAAGCATAACAGCCTGGGGTGGCTGCAGGCATAGGGTATTTCCTGTTCTCCTCTCATGTTTGTCAACTTACTGATCATTACCCAATAAAATATTAGGACAAGTATTGTCGTTTCAAAAAGCAGATTGTACAAAATTATTCTCCTAACTTATGCTGTATTTATATTTCAGCTACGTTACCACCTGTTACAGTCATTTTGCCACAATTTTGTTTAACATCTGTGCAAATCGTAATGTCATACTTATTCCATTCTAATGTTATAGGATTGTTTCCGAAAAAAAGCTAAAAACTGGATACGGTAATTTATTTAAAAAATTTAACATCCACCAAGTTTACATTGTCCAGAATAAAAACCCAAATTTTTTCCAAACGTAAAATTCATTTGTCCAACAAAAAAGAAATAAAAACGTTTTAATTTTTAATGGAGTGGTCGGAGCTTTTCAATGATGTTTTCCTTTCTCTAAAAGATATATTCTCCTTCATCGTTTTTATTTAGGCATACTTTTTTATCATAGTATTAGCAACTGTTGCCTCTGCGTTTCTTCTGCTTCCAATCTGTCAATATGCCACGTCGCTGTGTTAACAATGCAAACAAGTAAGTTATCAACATAATATGTGTTCACTTGCCAATTAAAGAAACGTAATACAAGACTTTACCAGGGTTGCCAACTTACTTTTTAACTCAGTAAAAAATAGAACTGAAAAGAAATGAGGTTTAGAGACAGAATTGTTAAAACCTGAAATGTTATGGAATTCCGAAATGTTCTGATATGTGTTAACCTATGTAAACTTTGGTATTTCTGGTAAGTCTGATTTTTCATAGCATGCATGTCTAAATAAATAAAAATCCAGGCTGTAATACCATTACTACGCAATAGCCACAACTACTTTCGCAAATTAAACAGATCTTGATTTTTTATGGGAAAAATTTTTATGGTTGATTAATTTGCAACAAAAAATTATTTTAGCGAACAAATGGAAACCATGAAAGACATGGGTTTTTGAAATATTTTTTTTCGTCTACATAGCTGTATAAAATGGTAAATTTTTCAACATTGGTCTATATAATAAATTTTGCAGTAATATATTTTCACTAACTAAGTACCTTGAAATATTTGGACGAAAGACGGAGAATTCATGCAAAGATACTATTTCTAGGACTTGATTCTAAAGACTTCTACATGCAGAGTAAAAAAAGGAAAATCTGTCAGTTCTTGCTAAACAGAAATAAGGAATTCGAAAAAAAGCACTTTGTTCAAATTGAATCATTTATTGAAGCAAAATGGTAGCTATATAATTGAGCAAGTCCTAAACTCTTTTTTATATCAATTATATTGTACAATCTATATTTATGTTTATAATTTTATAATTTCTATAATCATTTACTTATATTTTTAATCACCGAGCAATTTTTCTACAGAACCTCTTTCTCTTTCAAGTCAGTGTTAAACAATACGTAGTTCTCCATGGTTAAATTCCTGGCCAGATTTTCTAAAAGCATAAATCGTTAAAGTAGAAAATGGGGAGGTAACCTACTAATGTATTTTGCATTGATTTTAGAATTTCTCTGGGTTGTTGTGGTCGTTTCACACCTGCTGAAATTTCTGCGTTACTTACTTCATCAGTTGTTGTAATGATGTGGGTATTTACTGGTCACTGGTTGCTCATGGATGGTGAGTTACTGAAGGGTTGCCACGCCTCCTCAAATCTCCTCAAATCTCCTCAATTCTCCTCAATTTTGAGAAGTGTCCTCGAATCTTCTCTAAAAGTAGATTTTTTTAACAACTGTCTTTTTTTACATCTGTGGCATGTCTTTATTTTCCAAATACACAGAAATGCTAAATTTGCAGCATTCTTCACTCATGTCATCATCTTTAAAATCTCCTCAAATTTTCTCATTTATTTTTATGAAAATACTGTGTTGTGTTAAATATGACTCTATAAAAAGAGTTGCAACTCTGTACTGAATGATCACACATTGTTCTCGTCACTACCTGCACCCAGTGTGTTTCTTTAAGGTGTCCCAATGGTGGTGTCCCAATGGTGGTGACAAGTAAAATTATTTTACATTTGGCTTTATTACCTGGCTGATGCAAAGAAAAAGATTCTTATAAAAAGTTCTGACAATTTAATATTGTTTACAACTCATTTTAATTGTGTTTGATATTACACTATTCTAATTAGTTCGCAAAATCTATTGTAAAAATGGTATCATAGCAATGTAAACAAACAAAAAAAATGACAAATGATATAAGACAAAAGAAATATGAATCGCCTAAAACCATCTTTTCGTTTCAATTCATTTATACACAGTGATTTGAATTTGTTTTGTAAACTGACACAAATTTGAAATCGAACGATCTTAAAATCGTACATGTATTTTGTTCTTTCTTGAGGGCGATTACTTAAATTATCATTTTTCAGGCAGTTATGTAATAAAATACCGAACAGTTTTTCACTATAACACACACTTGGTCAGAGACATAAACATGAACCTCCCAAACTCAATATGTACTTTTTACCTTGGGCTTTTATTTCGTGTGGTGTGAAAGTTCCCCTTTTTCAGTGATTTTTTATTTTATAAACTGAATGCAATCTGGAACGCGTAGACCAATGGGTAATGTAATAAATATGCTGTTGGGGATGATTTGAATTTATTTATTGTACTGCCCTTGTTTATGTGGATATTTGCACTCTTTTTTTGTTCTAGTATTGTCAATGGCACTCTGCGTAGCCATGATAGCAATCGTTCGTCTTCCGAGTTTGAAAGTATCAGTTCTGCTCTTGTTTGGATTGCTCGTGTATGATGTGTTTTGGGTAAGTTAAAATAGGGTGCAAATATTGACAGTGACAAGATGATAAAGATGAACAAGATGAAAAAAACACTAATATCGTACATAGATGGCGAAATAATCTGAATACCAGAGGGTTTTTTTGTGAACCGCAAAATTTAAAGAAAGATTTCATTAATCGATCTGAATGGTCGTTTAAATTTAGTTTAAAAGAAAAGAAATTTACTTCTAATGTGTCTTAAAGGTCTGTCTATGTATTTAATTCTCGCGAATTTTGTCACCTTCTGTCGCTTTTGCGTTTCTCCAACCGGCAAAAATTTATTTTCACGAAGTTTTTCAACAAGAAAGTAATAATTCTTATTTGTTTTTTAGGTATTTTTATCCGAGTATATATTTAATGTTAATGTCATGGTAACAGTAGCAACCCAACCAGCGTATAATCCAGTAAGAATCCTTTATATTCTTTTATAGTTGTTAATGCAAACCTTCATTTGGGGAGGTTAGGGTCGTCATGGGGTTACTACCCCGTGCACACTGTGCTAGGCTTACGTACGTCACGCGTCATGCTGATGTGAACAAAGTCTTAACTTTGTTGTTCTTGTTTTTTTAGCTGCATTATCTGACAAATAGACTACACGTAAGAGAATCTATGCAAGCTCCTCTTAAGATATCCCTACCTGCTAAACTTATTTTCCCCAGGTAAGTGTGGCCAAGTGCATGCAAAAAGTTAATATTTTTTCTTAAAAAAAGCATCCTTTTTTTAAATATACCCAAACAACTTAGTTGAACCATGGTTGAACGGCTTTACGTCTTGCAGGTGATTTCACTTCCTTCTTTAATTTTAGAAAAAATGGCCACTTTTCTATGCTGGGACTTGGAGATGTGGTAAGTTGTGGATACAGGAAGCCGTAAATATGTAGAAATGCGTGACTATAGAAGATAATATGATGCCATTCCATAAGGAATCAACAAATTGTAATCTAGGTTCATATTTTTAGTACTAAAAGTTTCGCATGTCATCTCATAATACGAAAGGGTAGCAATTTTTTAGTTGAAATTTGTGCGCATCTAGCGAACAAGTAATGATGAACTACGATTTTCGGTGACGTCAATTTTTTTTGCAGCAACGTATACAGGAAAATTTTCACAGAAAAATTAACGCAGTTATTTGCAGACTACTTGATGTTATCTGTGTTTAGGTCATGCCGGGATTACTTTTATGTTTCGTTCTGCGTTTTGACAAATATAAAGGGATGTCAGCGAGCACTCCTGCAACCATTACATACTTTCACTGTTCATTACTTGGATATTTCGTAGGTGAGTAAGTACAGACCCTGTGTGTAGTGACATGATCTCATAAGAGCCGTTCGGTAACTACATTAACACATAGGTGGATGAGATGGTTTCCGTATTTTTTTGAGAACCATGGTGAAAACAATGAAAATATGTTTCGATATCATTAAAGGAGTGACGAATTATTTGCTATAAAAAGGCGAACAGCTGTAAAATTTTCTTCTTATTTCAGGTTTGTTGACAGCTACCTTAGTTTCGGAAGCTTCAAAGTCAGCACAACCTGCTCTCCTGTACTTAGTGCCGTTTACGCTGTTACCCATAGTAATAAGAGCCTATCTGCAGGTGAAATATCTTTGTTTGCGTTTTAATCGCTAAAACTGTCGTTTATTGGAGAAACATTTACGTGTTGCAAGGCTAAGGATTGTGTCGTTTCTTCGAGAACCTACTGCATGTTGTAAAACTTAAAATTGTTTTCTTTTATCTCGAGAAGCTCACACTTGTCTTAAAACTCAATTCTCGCCATAAAACTTAATTCTTGCCGTAAAACTTTTTTCCCTTGAGAAGCTTACACTCGTCTCAAAACTTAAGACTGTCTTTTCTTCGAGAGCTTAATTCTCGCCGTAAAACTTAATTCTCGCCGTAAAACTTAATTCTTGCCGTAAAACTTTTTTTTCCTTGAGAAGCTTACACTCGTCTCAAAGCTTGATATGCTTTGTTAGTAGCGATGTTAGTTCAGAAGAAAACCGCAAAAGTTTGTTCAGTAAAGGCCGAAGCACACTAAGAAAATGTTGTCGTCCCCGTTATGTCAGTAAAAGTTTTCTTACCATAAAGCTCTGTTTTGAAACACCATAGCCCTGCAGTTTTTCCATAGAGTGGAACCCGGAAGATATGGTCCATGGACTGTTAAAATTACCTCAACGGCATACCTCTGCACTTAGTTGGTTTGTTTGTTATTTTGTTCTCATGTTTCTTTTTTACTTCAGGGCGATCTTCGGAAAATGTGGACAAGCCCTTTCGTGAATGTGACGTCAAAATGTTTGGACGTGTAGCTGCTCCAGAGGAAAAGAAAAGTGATTTGGAATGGATAGTGGTTGTTTTGCTGATGTCAGCCATTTTTATTTTCCTTGAGCAGTAAAAGCAGGACTATGACCCCAATCCGAAATTGGTGGCGAGAAATGTGGTGATCTATTTTCAGATGGTGTGATTGAACTTGAAAGCATGTCAGGCTGGCTGCTAATACACCTCGAAGTTTTAAATTTTTAATGTTTTGCCACCCTTGGCGGTTATGGGTAAAACAGACCCTTCTAGATTGTGTGGCATAGCTGATTTTATATTTTAGCTGGGAAAAAATTTGACGAAATTTAAAATTTATTATAGCGTTTATTTATGAAATCTTTTCTTGGAAATCTAGCTAAAGTAAAAAAAATTTTTTTGGAGAACTGATGGTACCCTAACGAGATCAATTTTTCGCGATTTTTGCGCTTTTCGCGATTTAAATGAGGGTAGTTACCACACAAATAAATGTTAACGAGGATTTACAAAAATTTTCGCTTTTCGCAAAAGTTTAAAATCCGTAAAATTTTGCAGTTCTTATTAACATTGTTCTTATTTGAAAAAAAAATTCACATGGTACTTATTCGCGAAAATTAGTCTTAGCGAATCTTCTGGTTTAGGTACCTCCAGATATTGTTTTTTAGAAACATACAATTTAGAAAAAATTTCAATTTCTCTATTGAATTCTTTAAAATAGATAATTTGTCATTATGATAAGAGTGTTTTCCGAAGAAGAGTTGGCCTTTTTTCTCCATGTTTATTATTCTGTAAAAAGCTGTTATAAATATTTATATGTTGTTTATATTAAACATATTTTTACTTGTTTTGAAGTTTAAGTTTTCTAGCTCTTCTTTTCTATGATTTTAATTTATATATATTTTTTATTTTTTCTTGCCTGAAACCTTTTATTTCAAAATTTGATCAAGCACCTCTCTATAAAGCTGTATCAGAAGGTTAAAAAAATTTGGGGATAAGTGAGGCAACAAATTTATTGCTTCGTTTATTCCAGTTTTCATAAAGATTTACGATTTGTTAGATGGATGAACATATTCTCCATGCTACCAACTTGATGCGTTTGTGAAATTAATTTTTCATCTTTGACACCCCTGACGGAGTTTTATTCTTTAGGGTGGATTACCAAGAAAAAATGTCTAAATTTCAAGAATTGTCTTTTACCTGTTTTCAGACGACAAATCATCTTAGAATACGGTGGTAAGTAGCGCTAATTATAAATTTCGGTTTATATTGTGCAATCTGGCACTTTTCGCAACCAAGCGCAAAAAAAACTGCATAGCAACGCCCATAGCGACCATTTTTGTCATTTTCAGGGGGCTTTCTGCATCTTGTTCCATGTTTAACGCTTAAAAATTGCTAGATGCCACTTTTGAGCCTCTCAAGACAATAAATTACGGTTCTAAATGTAAAACGTATTGTTGCACAAGCAGTCAGAAAGCTGCATTAACAGTGTACCCACCAAAGTGAACTCGTCAGAATTTACTCGTCATGAATTAGACTTAAGACTTTAGGTATTTGGTGCTTTTCAGGTCGAAATAGTACACCTTTTGTCGACCCACAAGTCAAGAATGTCCATATAATAATCTTTAAACAAGTTTTTTGCCGTTTAAGTTCGGAATCCACGCGAAACAAGAATTCTCAAGATCGAAGCACACACGCTTTACAGTTTCTTCTGTCGATGCCATAAGTACCACCTAGTGTTTAAATGAAACCGATTTTCAAATCGAAGTTTTGTCTTTCAGTTATTTTGTCGAGGTATTCAAAGTTTCGCCCTGTTTTAGCCTTTCTTTCGTCCAAGAAATACCGCATCAGTTGTCTGGAAGACGAGTCAGCCTTTACGAAAATGCGTTTGACTACACGTGATCCTTGCGGAACATAGGCGGCCAAAAAGGCGCTTGAAATAGCGCATGTTATTCAGTTATTTGGTTAGGCGTCGAACAGCAAAATGTCATATTTTGCCTATATCTTTCCTAGCAACGGGTAACCATGGCAACCAATCAATTAAATTTTGGACTTAATTTTGTCGTACTGTCGCGTACTATGATATCCTCATCAAGTAACTTCAGAAAATCCTCTGCGATATAGTTTTTTCTTCTTTGGTAAACCACCTTAAACACTCTCTCACAGATGCAAGGATTTTAGTCGTATTTATGTCGACAAAGCGCAAATTTTATTGGTTGTGTATATATGTAGATGATTATGTAGATAAATATCAATTTGTCATCTAGACCTGTATTAGTCACTTCACATTCTCCTCTCCGGAGTTCTCTTTAAAAGAGGACTTACGATTAAAAACAAGTTGTGCTTAAAATGTTCATTCCCATCCTTATCACAAACAGTAGTTCGCGGTCACTTTTTTCGTCGAATGAATATTAATGGGTAAAAAGCCAAAAGTTCCTGGGAACGAGGGTGGCATAACATTCTTTAAAAATTATAATGTTGACATTAACCCTACTCGGTTGTGTAGAGTTAATGGAAATTTGCCGGGTTATGCCAACCTCGTCCCCAGGGTCTTGTGACCCCTGAGCCGTTATTACGGAGTGGCCAACAATTTTTTTCGCTGCTATCAACTTATGAACAAGGCAAAATGCCCTGGGAACGAGGTTGGGGTTAAGCTTAATCAACATTTCGCCTAAAATGCTTTACGGGAGATGACTTTGCTAAAAAAATTTACCTACTATATTTCTTTGTTATTCGGTTAAAATTCGTTATTTTCTTCAAAAATTTTTATCGTCATATCCCTTAAAATACCTAAATTCTGTAACTTAGGAAGTATAGACTATTATGAAACTATGTTTTTATGTCATGTTAATTCTTTTACATTAATCTAAAAAAATTACCCCATGATAACTTTTAAGCCAATTAAATCAGTTTTCTAGTCAGTTTATTGAATTTTGTGATATATTTACGAAAGAGGCCCGGGGACTAATAATACTGACAATATGACCACTACGGTTTAAATGATGATGGAATTTTTTATCGTCTTTAACATATATGTTAACCGCTTGATTAATGTGTGTGAAGGAAATCATGTTACAAAAGTTAATAAAAACTCAAAATGGTGCAGACATTCGAGGTTGTCATATATTACGCCCGCGCTAATAAAAAGTTAAAAAAGCTGAGGTTGGTACAAGGGTAAGGCAAAATTGCATCATCGTCAACAGAGTCACTTAGCCCCTGAGCCGTTCGGAGCGGTTCGACTGTCAAATTAATCAGAAAAGACAAAATACCCTGGGAACGAGTTTGTCGTAAGTGGAAGCCCGCCCTAATTGTGCGCTGGGGCGCTTGGTATTTCGAAGAAACACGATAGTTCTGAGAAAAAAAAACGAGCATGTGCTGGCAGCCATTTTTGCGTAGGTGCAGTTGGTGGGTGACATGGTAAGATAGACAGTAACCAAAGTCTAGAAAGAAATGTGTATTTTCTTATGATATAACCTGCATAACCTTTTAAACATTTATAACGCTGTAAGTGACTTTGGTCTCTTTTACCACAAATGGATTTTCTAGAGCTTAAGCTAGAGAAATCAGAAAGTTAACTAGCTAGCTAGTAGTCAGAGTTATGAAATCTTGTAGGTCATTGAAAACTGCTATTTTTACAAGTCAGGAGAGTAAACAAGGATATTCATTAAGAGGCAATCTTTCTTATGATATCAGCTTCTTAAATGTTGTTACATCTTACATCTTACATCTGTGGCGCCATAGATTAGTGGTTATAGCTCTCGTCTCGTACTCTGTGCGGGATACCGGGGTTCGATTCCTCTTGACGGCGATTCAACATGGGCGAATGAATGTTACCATAGCCCTGGGTTAACCCAAGCCATGTGGGGGAAATTGGGGAAATGGCACACTGTGTGGGCTGTTGGATGTTGCCGGGAGTTGTCTAGTAGAGCGTGTGTCCTAATTGGGTCTGCGTAGCTCAAAATGAGCATTAAATACTCTAGGACTCTCCATCTAAACCATGGCCCCTCCTGGAAATAATAGGCAGGGTATATCCCTCGATATTTGTGAGGCTAGCCATGTAAAATATGCACATCTATCTATCTATGTCTCAGGTGTGGGGAAGTTCAAAATTTTGCCCAAAAAGGGTCGCATCAATTTTTAAAAATTCAAAAAAAGAAATACCTTTTGGTTTTAGCAAAGCACCAATGTTTTATCTTGGAACCCTACGGAAACTTATACACTTAGTCAGAAAAAACACAGAGTTTATGTCAACGTTAGTTTCTCTATTAACAAGGATTGCCTACGCTAAACATACCATTCCCAGTGACGGGGGTGTTCATTGATGGTTTTATTACCAGCAGAACATCAAGCCTTGTATCCCAAAAATCCTTTACATAGCTTTGACAAAAATATAATAGCAGATATGCTGCAATGGTGATGATGTGCATATTTTTACATGGCTAGCCTCACAAATATCGAGGGATATACCCTGTCTATTATTTCCAGGAGGGACCATGGCTTAGATGGAGAGTCCTAGAGTATTTAATGCTCATTTTGAGCTACGCAGACCCAATTAGGACACGCGCTCTACTAGACAACTCTCGGCAACATCCAACGGCCCACACAGTGTGCCATCTCCCCAATTTCCCTCACATGACTTGGGTTAACCCTGGGCTATGGTAACATTCACTCACCCATGTTGAATCGCCGTCAAGAGGAATCGAACCCCGGTCTCCCGCACAGAGTACGAGAGCTATAACCACTAATCTATGGCACCATATGGTATGGTATTATGGACAAACATTTTTGAGAAGGTTTGTTGGCATAGAGTTCTCAAAAAAATTTCATTCAATACAATTTAGTAGCATTGCAGCCAAGTGTGACCTTGTCGTTGGAAAGTGGCCTTGTGGAGTTTGCAGGAAAGGGGTTGGTAGTAACTCAATTTTTTGTCAGACTTGCAAGCAGTGGGTACATAAGAAGTGCAGTAGTATTGGTGGAAGGTTAAGAGCTGACATTCAGTTTGTATGCAAGCGTTGCAAAGGTGAGATTATAGAGAATGAAGTATTTCCAGCTTTAATGATGTACAACAGTGGCTCGTTAGAGATAGTTGAGAACTTCTGTTACTTAGGTGATATGTTGGGCAGTGAAGGGGGTGTTGGAAGAAGTGTTACTTGCAGGATAGGTTCTGCTTGGAAAAAGTTCAGAGAGTTACTGCCTTTGTTGACTAGCAGAGTCTTGTCAATTGAGGTAAAAGGTAGGTTGTATGAGGCCTGTGTAAGAAGTGTTATGTTGTACGGTAGTGAGACATGGGCAGTGAAGCAGGAAGATCTTGACCGTTTAGAAAGGAATGATATGAGAATGGTTAGGTGGATGTGTAACGCCAGTCTGAGAGACAGAAAGAGTTCAGATGAGCTAAGAAGCAGGCTAAGTATCCGTAGAATTAAAGATGTTATCCAGATAAGAAGATTGAATTGGCTGGGGCACTTGGAAAGAATGGAGGAGGATAATTGGGTAAGAAAGTGTAGAGACTTGATAGTTCCTGGGGCAAAGCCCAGAGGCAGACCGAGAAAGACTTGGCAGGAGGTTATAAGGACAGACTTGATACAGAGGAAGTTGAGTTTAGATCTAACACAGTCTAGATCAGATTGGAAGAGGGTCATTAATATACCCCGTCCAACCCATGCTAGCATGGAAAACGGACGTTAAGCCGAGAATGATGACAATTTGCTCAATAGATATATATATAGTTCATAAAGTAACACAATTCTGTACTTCAAACGTTGTCCTTTTTGTGGCAGAGTCAATGAAATTGAAAGTGCTGTTTTGCATTATGTGAATAATTCGGGCAACTTTGCCATATTGAATTATAACTACTAAGCTATAGCAGGAGTTATAACCAATAAGCCATGGCCTGTTGCTCAGTTGAAGTATATTTCGATCAATTGAGGTACACTTATAATTGTGTATGGCTTATGGGTGCTTGTTCTCTTTAAAACACTTAAGCCAGGCTGCTTAAGGTAGCGGTATGGTAAATAATTACTTTTTTTTACATTTTTTTTTAAGGAACATTTTACTTTTAAAACTGCTCTTTCCAATGAACTAAATTTTTTTCTAAAATGTTTCCTCAAATTTGAAGGATTTAGCGTTACAAAATGTTCCACTATTTGACGATCAAATATTTCTGTGCACGAAGTGAGTTAGGATTCCTTTTACTAAAAATAATCTGACCTTCAGCATTGAAAACTTTCTGTTTACGCAAAATTTATGCATAAAGTGTGAGATATAAGCGAGACAAAAAGTACTGGAAGAAAAAGTTGAAATATATAATTGCATTTCGTCATTTTTTTATTATTATAAGTTTCTTTTCATTATCGTGAAAATGTCTTCGAAATCGTCAAATTATCGTAGAGATCCATTCAAAACTTCAAGAAAAAAAAGGAAAAATAAACAACGGAAATTTGATTCAGAGAGACAAAAAGTGCTAAAGGTATTGGATAAAGGATCTTGGTATGATCAAGATAAATTATTGCGAGAACAAGAGATCGGAGCTAATTTTGAAAAGGAAAACAACGCTTATATTCTTATTGTAACAAATATTTTCACAAAACAAAAATGAAAGTTGAACAGAATTATTTTCTCGATTATTACATTTCCTGTTTTTGAACATTTTTATCCATATTTCACCATCAAACCCCCTGACGTGAGAAAAAACATCATCCATACTAGAAAAAAAAGCTTTGAGAATTATTAATTTTGCTTTATTGTGACAGGGGCATTCTGATGCAAAAAAAATGTTGAATAAAAGTTCCGCAAGTTCACTTTAAATAACTAATGAATAATTAAATTTTCTCTTTTCAATTTCTTGTAAACAATCACAGGTCGAAAGAAAAAACTTTGTTAACGAATATCTCTGAATAATTTTTTCGTAAAATTTTCGGTTGCCTACTCTTCTTAAAAGGGATCTGTCTCAAAAATACATTAGATGACATCATAAAAATTTTCGTTTCGCCTTCACAAGTGTTTGATCTCTACTCGCGTGTCTCATTTTAATTTTTGGTCGGCGGATTTGGATGCAAAAGTGATTGAAAGAAAAAGGAAAAAAAATTGAGTGTTATTTTTATGATCTTATATATAGATGATTTACGGCATATTTTCAAAATGGTTAAAGTTGAGAAAAAAATGAGACACGCGATGTAAATTCAGACTATGCTGAACATGTGGACATTTTTTTCTTTCTGAAAACTTGTATACTTTTGAGACTAATCCCTTCACAGTTGGCCACACCCACTTTTTAAGACTTTCGACTATATTTTTTTTCTGTTACAACATTTTAATTTTTTTTTTTGTAATATTGTAGAACAAACTTTTGTAACAAGTACATATATACTTTTATAATGTTTTTTTAAAAGGAAAGTTGAAAAAAATGCTTTATACAGAAGAGATGTAATTTACCATACCGCTACCTTAAGCTACCTTTTTCCACAATCTGAACTGAACCTGAACCTGCCTGTGAACAAATGAAAATGATTGATAATAATTTCTGTATGATGTGCTGATTTTAAGGTTTACCTTACTTTTGAATCTAGACCTTATTTATCCGAGGTTTATGTGCTTTAGTGGCCTGGTATCAAACAATGGTGCAGCGGTAGATTTGCCAATTATATTTTTAGGATATGTTTGACAAGAAGGCTTGTTCATGTGTCACATTGAAAATTCATTTGGGTTAATATTAGGTCTTAAGATGTGCAATCGACTTTGTGAGTAGATAAAAATGATGTTTATTTTGTGTAGTACTGCACGTTTTTGCAAATAAAATTTTAAATTGCAAAGATTTGAACAACAACTTAAAATAGTTACGAGTGAAAACCGGTCAAAGATTTTTTCCAATAATTAGAATTAGAGCAATTTAACAAAATACTGATAAATTGGGATGAGACAAACAGGTAAGACAGGATGTCTGTATAAACAAGACTCTCACAGTCACTGCTCAACCAACATATTTTATGCTAGTAGATACAATCATTAAATATAATTGAAGCCAGTGTCATAAAAAATAATTAATACCTGCAAAATGAACATTTTTTAACCCACACAATTATCTACCTGTGAAAATTAGTACCATTACTGCTCTAACTGCTCTCACTCACAGCTAAAAATAATGTGTATATATTTGATTAATATCTTCAATTCTTATTTTGTGAATATTAAGTCTATAGCTTCTTGCTAACTTGTAACTTAAGTGTACATCCAAAAATATTAACTTCCTTTATTCCTCTCTTTAAAAACTTGCCTTCATACATTCTTATAAAGCTCCTATGCCATATAAGTTCATGTTAAAACAATCTATAAAGTTATGTTGTAGCAAGACCAATGACAACAATAATTTTTTGCATTATTTAGACTGAAAGTAGCCATGGAATACAAACATTTCATAGTTGAAAAGTGTAACCATAAACAGTAATACATCACTTAGAGGATATGGTACTGTGTCGGAGAATAGGTAATCTGCTCAAAAAACAATCAATTCAGCTGGTTTTCTTACGTCGCAATCATTTCTATTTTAAGGCGAAACCAGAGATGATGCTAAACAATGGTCGTGTGATGCCACCTCTTGGTTTTGGGTAAGTTTTTTGAATACCTTTTGAATACTCCAATGCAAGTTTTTAGTTTGTATGTAATGGTGATCTTCAGTTGCCTTATTCCAGGAAAATAATTAACAAAGGAAATTAGTGCGAATGCCTATATCAAATTATGAATTTAATTAATGCGATTTGGGTCAACGCGAATCAGGAAATTAAAAAAGACCAAATTTGCGTTAATTTTGTGCCTATTTAATTTCTTGTTTGGCTTGAAACTATGTACAAAGGAGTTTTCTTAATTATTTAGCACTTGGCTAGTATCCTCCGAAAATGTACATTCAGTGAAGTGGGCATTAAATATTGGGTACCGACACATTGATTGTGCATCTGAGTATGAAAATGAGCCTGAAATTGGAAAACTTCTCCATGCAACATTCTCAACTGGAAGCATCAAAAGGGAAGATGTTTTTATCACATCTAAACTTTGGCTTGATGATTTTTGTCGCGTGGAAGACGCGTGCAAAGCAACATTGAAGAATTTACAGCTGAAATATTTGGACTTGTATCTTATCCATATGCCATTTGAAATTGATAAGAACATAAAGGAAGTGTCACTCAACGATAATGTACTTGCGTATGATGCCAAACGTATTCAGGTTTGTTATACCTCTTTGGGCCTGCTTTTTTAGCTTTTTTGTGAGCGTCTATCAGTTTTGATGCAGATTTTAGAATTAAATGCAGAATTTGTGGTATGTATATACCACAAATTCAAGTGGAAGTGTTTATGGAAGAAACTTTGTTAATTTTCTTAACTTTTATTTAGCTTTAATTTTCTGGAAAGTTTTTTTGGATAATATGCCGATGTGTTACCATAACAATCAATTTTTCAAATTTTTTGAAAAAAAAGATTAAATTGTTTTTATAGGCTTTAGGGGCCCTACATTGATTTTATACATTGATATATTATTTTTTGGTTGTGACATTGGTGTGACAAAATAACAAGGAACTATACAGATATTCTACGAATCTTAAATTTAATCTATAATTCTGTAAATTTAATGACATTAGCAAAAATGCTGGCCTCAAGTTGTTACTTAAGGTCCAGGCCATACTCTTTTATGTCTATTGAACAGCTTAGAAATTACATCCCATCGTTTATTTTTCATCCACCTTCCCTCCCAGTTTAGGTATTACTTAATAAGTTTTAGATCTTATCCCCTACTTGTGCCCCAAATTTATATTTGCACCACTTAAAATAAGGCTGTGCATGATGAACAAACTGACAAATGTGAATTAAACAAAGATTTTCTATATCTGAACGAAACTTGTACAATAATTTATTAAGAGAAAAAATATTTTATTAATTTTGCAAATTTAAACTATTTACAAGTTATGATGCACAAGTTATCATTAATTTTAACCTCCCCCCTCACCCCAATAAAGTGCCCCTCATTAATTTCTAAAATTTCAGTTCCACCAGGAAAGGCAAATTTGAAATCACCCAGCACCCAGTTACTGTTGTCAGGGTTCACACTATGATTGTTACATCACTTCTCCGTTTTTGAATATCACAAGCTCAACTGAGTATTTCCGAATGTCACATTAAACCATGTTGAATATCTGTTCATAATTTTGTATGTTTTTTATGTTAAGAACAAAATAGATGCTTATAGAATAGATAAAACTGTTTCTTGGCATGCAGCCGTCAACTGTACTTGTTATCAAACTGTTGTCGTCAAACTGTTGACGTTAAACTGTTGTCGTTATCAAACTGTTGTCGTCAAACTGTTGACGTTAAACTGTTGTCGTCAAACTGTTGTCGTCAAACTGTTGACGTTAAACTGTTGGCGTCAAACTGTTGTCGTCAAACTGTTGACGTTAAACTGTTGATGTTAAACTGTTGTCGTTATCAAACTGTTGTCGTCAAACTGTTGACGTTAAACTGTTGTCGTCAAACTGTTGACGTTAAACTGTTGGCGTCAAACTGTTGTCGTCAAACTGTTGACGTTAAACTGTTGTCGTTAAACTGTTGACGTTAAACTGTTTTCGTCAAACTGTTGACGTTAAACTGTTGACGTTAAACTGTTGGCGTCAAACTGTTGGCGTTAAACTGTTGTCGTCAAACTGTTGACGTTAAAATGTTGACGTTAAACTGTTGTCGTTATCAAACTGTTGTCGTCAAACTGTTGACGTTAAACTGTTGTCGTCAAACTGTTGGCGTCAAACTGTTGTCGTTAAACTGTTGTCGTCAAACTGTTGACGTTAAACTGTTGGCGTAAAACTGTTGGCTTCAAACTGTTGACGTTAAACTGTTGATGTTAAACTGTTGTCGTAAAACTGTTGGCGTAAAACTGTTGGCGTAAAACTTTTATTTCTTTTTTAATTTTTATGTTAATGTTTATCATATTTCTCTTCGTTTTTCGTTCTTAGGAGGTTTGGAAATGTATGGAAAAATTGGTGGACGACGGTCTTGTTGCAGCCATTGGAATTAGTAACTTTACAACGAAGAAAGTGAAAGATCTGTTGGCTTCATCACCTCGCATTAAGCCTGCGTGCAACCAGGTCGAGCTACATCCGTATCTTCCGCAACATCAACTGGTGGAGTTGTGTAAAAAAGAAGGTACAGTTGGTACATTTCTATGAAAGGGTTATGCTTTTCACAAACGTTTTTTCCCTCTTCTACTTACGACTTAGGCTACACTGAAAATATCATGCAGGATTCTGCAAAAATTACTGAATATATTAGTGAGTCATCTCCGAAGACGTTTTAACTATCGAATTAAAACCCGAGTTTAGTGCAAGTAAGCGTCTTGTTTACAATGCATGCACTTCTTGATATACATTTGATCACTTTCGAAATTTTGCCGCCATTTTTTTTATCTATCTTTCTATCTATCTATCTTCTTATCTCCTTGAGGAATAATTTAAACTTGAAAATATTAATTTACGGAAAGTGATCAGGGATCTTGAGATTAAATGTACAACGTTCTTGCAGAAAATCCGTCTATTCAGGATCATCTTTGTTCTTTTCTACTAGAGGAGATAGCAGGATAGGAAATTCACCAATGTGATAAAGCACAACTTTGGATATGCTGCAGGCGTTTTCTAAAATTTAAAACTACAGACATAAAAACGAACGAATTGTGCATTAGAATATCTTAAGGAGAGAAACCTTTTTGATTGATTTTTTGAATATTTTACGTGGATTTAATTTTAGCGGATTAGCTACTGGTGGATTTTTTCGCAGGGATTTATTTTCGCGAATCTTATTTTATCAATATTCTTGATTTTTTCGTTGTTTGTTTGAGTCACGGCTTCAAATGTAAAGATACAAGAGCCATGTTGAAGAAATTTAAATGGTTATATATATCTTCGTAAGAATCGTCCATATCATATTTTCGCGTGGATTTAATTTTGTGAATTAGCTCTTCAATGTTTTTTTGCAAGAATTTAATTTCGCGTAAAAAGTTCCCGCGCTGTATGGTGCAACTAGTATACACGGTTCGTTCTGTCTAAAGTTGTCTAGTAAATCGTATGTATGGAGTTCTTGTCAATAGAATTGTTCAGTATAATTTCGTCTTTACGTTTTAGGAATCGCTATTGTTGCTTATTCCCCGCTGTCCAATCCAGGACGTCCTGCTGACTGTAGGGAGGAGGGCGAACCGAGTTTGTTAAGCGACGCTGTGATAGCTTCTATTGCGGAAAAACACGAAGCTACAAAGGCACAGGTAAATTTTCTGAATAGTACAACTACATGTGTTATGGTTTAACTCACCCTCATTTCAAAAAACGTTTGTGCTGCACTTCTCTAACAAACGCTTAGGCGTTTAGTACTATTTTAAAATCCTGCTTGAGGGAGACCTTTGCGCATGCGTCAATTTTTGATGATATCAGCAGAGCTCCGTTCTACTACTACGTTTACTCTATTGTCAGAAATTTTTCCGGGAAAATTCGCGGGGTAAATTCTGCGAAATATCAAAGTTTTTTTGTGCAAACTGCGATAATGAATTCCGCGAAATTTTTGGTTGTCTTAAACCGCCATTTTTATTCCGTGAAAATGTAAAACGCTTCAACCGAGAAAACAAATTCGGCGTTATTCTTCGATGCTGGATTGAATCACTAGAAAGCATGCTGATTACAGTTGTGTAGATTTCACTAAAAAGTATTTATTTATTGACTAAGTTTTAAGAAAGAAAATAAATTCCCGCGAAATCTAACGAATTTGTTCAACCGCAAAATTAATTTCACGAAAACGCAAATCTTTCGTGTTATTTTTAAATAGCGAAATTTTCTTCTCGCGCAAATTTCTAACAAAGTAAAACACTGCTTCCAGGATTGGATAAACCTGTGCAAATAGTTTTCATAAATTTTCGCTAGTTAGCCTTTTCTGAAATATTTAGACACAATATTATACGAAATTCGTATGTAGTGTGAACGATCAACTTGGTTAGGTAAAAATGTTCTTAATATGTCTAAACAACAAATTTAACCTCCTTCCGTTTCTTTTGTCCGTCCCTGAACTTGTACAGAATTAAAGTATGTTGGTGCATTCAAAGTTTTTAATAATATATTGTATTTTTTCAGATTCTTCTGGGTTGGCACATCAAACGTGGAACAGGTGTATTAGTGAGATCTATTTCAGAGGACCGTATCAAGGAGAATTTTAAAAGTCTGCAAGTAAACCTAGATGACGAAGATGTGGCGAAAATTGACGCAATTACGACACGGTTTCGCTACAATAAACAGTCGTGGATTTTAAAAGAAGGGCAAACGCCTGATAAAGATTTTTGGGATGGTGAAATGCTGGGGCGATTTTGTAATAAAAATTATTGACACTAGCGGGAAATTTTAATTCCGGGGGTCTTTTTAAACTGTTTTGAAAAAACGTCAGACAATATTTCTGTGTACGACGTTAAACTGAATAATATAATACCGACTCTACTGTAACTGCTATCATACTTGTTTACAATGCAAGCACTTCTTGATATACATTTGATCACTTTCGAAATTTTGTCGCCATTTTTTTTATCTATCTTTCTATCTATCTATCTTCTTATCTCCTTGAGGAATAATTTAAATAATTTAAACTTGAAAATATAAAGTGCTGGTTTGGCTTCGCTACACACGTTCTGCTAGTTTCACAATCAACATTGAGGTAGGGGGAGGGGGAAGCTATCATACAAACCAAGGCTTATCTTAATAATTGCAGTCCCAATAATTTTTGTGAGGGATTGAGCTGTCTTGTTTCAACATATTTTGACCACGAATTGTAGATATGCACAGAAAAGGTTCGTTTATAATTTTAAAAATCCAATGTTATAGGGAGTCAACCTTTTTTCGAAGAATTGATTATATATAAAAGTCATGACATTCTCCGCTCATAAATTTGCTTTATCTAAATAGGCTTTTACAGAAATTTGCCTCGATGTTCCCCAGGCTGTCCATGTTTACTGTCTTGTCTTCATGACTAATGAATGTACTTCCATCTCCCTCACATGGAATTGGTATATAACGTTTGTACGCAAGAAATTTGCACCTGGTAATTGCTGTTTCTGTACCAAGCTTTTAATAGTCAGAGATGTTATTTTTTTTAACTTTCGTCAGGACTTTACATATTAGAGCAGACGGAAAAAGGCATCAAGTTTTGTTTCCCACTGGTTTGCACGCCACATATGGGACTTGAAAACTGTGTTGAAAATCAATATTCATTCTCCCTAGGAGATTTAATATTCTTTATTGACACAGCTTCTGTTTAATGAGAGGTGACTAACAGATGACACGAAACTGGTAATCTCTTACTATGTGCTTCTGCAGATCTATATTAAATGACAAAATTCTGTATTCGAATCAGAGCAAACTTTTTTAAATAACTGAAGCTTTGTGTTCTATTTTTAGGATATGTTGAAGCAACCACTGCTAATATCGTAAATAACGAATGAACATCCAGGTTAAAATTATTTTCTTATTAACCGCTCTGTGACGTTTTATGCTTTGGATTATTTCACGTAACTTTTGTGTATTTTTGCGCATGCGCACATTTTTTTGATGCCATTCTGTACCAGAGGGCAATTCAGTTCAAGAATCTATTTTTAACGATTTTATTATCTTATCTGACGTTTCATGCTCAGAACCTAGGTCTCCTCCAAGATTTTATTCAAGAGCTGAATCGGGTTCAAAAGATAGCATTTGGCTTTAAGCTTTATGCCCTATAACGCCACACTTCCCATCTCATACAGGGGGCGACACTAAAAAGGTCAACACATTTTATATTATGATTTATTTCGAAAGTAGAAATAGAAATTAAATAAAATATGTAAATAATTTTATAAACAAATTCATACTTACATGCATATTACAAAATATAAACAAAAAACTTTAATATACATTATGAAGTTTGACTTCAAAGTGTTTTTTAAAAAAACTGCTGAGGAACATAAATATATAATTTACACTTCAAATTACATTAAAGGTACAACCTTTCGCGAAACAAAGCCGCGAAATTTTTTTATAGAATTTTTCGCGAATTGGCCAATTTTCGAGTTTTCGCGAGAATTAATTTTCGCGAATTCATGGGTAAAACATAAAAAATGAACTATGCATTATTTCACTTTTTCAAGAAAATATGTACAAATGCAAGTGAATAAAAAATATTTCGCGAGCATAAACTTTCGCGATTTACGCCAAAAATCGCAAAATTTTACTAATGTTTTTACCTATGATATGCGGTTGAAACGTTATCTGCAAATTTACATTCCTTACAGAAAATAACTCCATGTAATAATTTCTTAAAATTTGAATCCATAAAATCAAATGTGGCAATATTCGAACATAGGGTGCGAATATGGTAAAAATAAAAATAATCTTCTCCTTAGATCAAATTTGAATTGTTCGCTTCATAAAACATAAAAATATATCTTCGTGGTTGCAAACAGATAAGTCTTCACAACGCTAGAAGAAAAGAAATTAATAAGGCTAACACAAGACATTGTAGACGGAAGATGGCGGTAGGAATTTAGCGGAAAAAACCACCAAAACATGAAAGAACAAATTATTCAAGAGATCCGAAAAAACTTACTTTTTGAAGGCAAGCACCAAACACGAAGTAGTGAATAGATTTGTTGCTTCATCACGATGATATGAACTTGTAAAACGGACCGTACTAGAACAAAACCAAAGATAGAGAAAATTAATTGTTAACACCCAATTGGGAAAGTAGACCTGTGCAGACCCACATTCTAGTTCTTAAAAAACTTCACAAATGTCAGAAAAACCAACAGCTTAAGTATACCTGAAATCCAGGGACTTTGTGGAACAAGACCGGGGCAAAATAATTGTACAACGCAATCGATACAAGATGTGCGAAAGAATCAATGCCAGTATGAATATACACCTAGTCGAGCACAACTAACTGGAATGGATATTCGTTTAGTTATTTCGAACAATAAATGTCCCCAGATAGGTATTTCTATATTTTGCGAAGTAACTCACCGTTTCTGTGAGGATCTCGGAAAAGTTTACGTGACTGAATAGCACCATTTCTTGAATCTCACGCAGCGATGAGAAACGATGCCAGGGTCGATAGTTTAAAAGCTGAAACGAAACAACCATTACAGTTATGTAAATTCGAAAACTTTTTATTGGTTAGAAGTAACGTCATTCATATCCTCATTGGATAGAAGTAACGTCATTCATATCTTCATTGGATAGAAGTTACTTCATTCGTACCCTAATTGGTTAAGTGACGTCATTCATATCCTCATTGGTTAGAAGTAACGTCATTCGTATCCTTATTGGTTAGAAGTAACGTCATTCGTATCCTTATTGGTTAAAAGTGACGTCATTCGTATCCTTATTGGTTAAAAGTAACGTCATTCGTATCCTTATTGGTTAAAAGTGACGTCATTCGTATCCTTATTGGTTAAAAGTAACGTCATTCGTATCCTTATTGGTTAAAAGTGACGTCATTTATATCCTAATTAGTTAGAAGTGACGTCATTCGTATCTTACCTTTCTGATTGTATCTTTGATCACAACATCATCCGAAAGTTTTGGAAGATTTAAAATGCTAGCTTTGATCTCCTTCAGCATGTCTTTATGATCGTTGGCAAGTTTAAAGGGAAACTAAACATCAACGCAACAATAAGCCAGCAGCGAACATCATAAACAATAACCGGGAGATTCATCGCACTTAGTTGTGAGAGCGCATTGCATACAGAAGACATTTTAGGGAGAGAAAACACAGCTGGAGAACGCATCGGAAAATCGGTTAAAGACACCGAAAATTAAAAACGGAGAGTTAGGATAAAAACATCAGTTTACGGTGATAAGTTTTCCCAGGGATGAAAATTTCGTACTTTTTGAAAAGTTCCAGTTTATTACTGAACTTTTACCACGGGAACAGGAAACTTAAATTGTACATAATCGCAAAAACTGGTTTTTGTAAATTTCACTTTGTTTCGAAATCTTATTCCGTTGAAATACTTCCCTGTTTTCCTGAACGGAGAAAGTTACACGTTTTAAATCGTTACACCACAACAGTCACATAAAAAATTAAATGACAAACCTTTCCTGTCGCCATGGCAACTATAATGACACCAAGCGACCACCAATCGGATTCGTATGAATACCCAGTACCTGTTGCAATCTCAGGTGCTTTGGAAAGAAGTACAAATAATTAATTAGAAATCACTACTTGTTTCAATCTCAGGTGCTTTGGAAAGAAGGCAATATTTTCATAAAAAGCACAACATCTAAGATAGAGTTGTGGGAGAAAATCAAAAGACGTACCCATGTATCTTAGCGTTCCACAGATGGTGTATGCTCGCGTCCCCTCGTCCATACATTTGGAAAGACCGAAGTCAGACAAAAGAACGTGTCCTGGAGTAGAGAAATAAGATTTAATCAGATGGGCAAAAAAATATTTTTTGTAAAGTTCTTAGACTTGTCAGGAAATGCGATATTTTTTACGTACCTGTGCGCGAGATTAAAATATTCTCCATCTAAATAAGAGGAAAGATCAATAAACGAACGAACGAACAAACGAGCGAACGAACAAACGGTCGGCCGGACGAAACGGAACGAACAAAACAAACTAACAAATAAACAAAGTATAAGTCGAAAAAAAGGAAATGAATAACAAGTCTGTTGTTAAAATTAAAGCGAATAATAAATCGCAAGAAAGAAAGAAAAATGTATTTCTTTACTCTTACTTTTAAATCTCTATACAGGATTTTCTTGCTGAACAAATAATCTAGAAAGAAAAAAAAAAACAAATACGTAAAATATTTGCAATTTTGCGGAATAAAATTTCGTGGTGGACAAGATTTAAGAGAATTAATTTTCGCGTTGATGTAAAAGTTGAGAATCTGATCGGGTAAGAAAAGTTGGGAGGTTTGGGAGTCAAATTTAGGAGAAAACACTAAAAAACGTATAAAAACCATTCTATTTTTTAGCATATCTTGGCAAAAGTTTAAGAGGAAATGCAAATATCAAGCCTTTGCTAATCTTTTTTAAAACGTGATATAATAAAAATTTTCGGGCTTCGATTTTTTTAGCTTATTTAGGACATTTTAGGAGAAAACAAGGCATGGTCAGGGGCGAATATTTTTCTTTGCAGTTTAACAATTTCTTTTTAGGTATACCTACCCAAAGCTACAGCAATCTCCGCACCAGCATGAGACACACACTTCATTGAAAATATCTTCTCTTTCTTCCATAGCTTGTACAAATCTCCGCCAGGAACGTAAGGGAGAACTATGAAAAGTTAAAAGATTTGATTAGAAGCCTTTAGATACTAAAAGGAGTCAACAAAGCTAAGATGTTCTTATTTGTCTCGAGATTCTCTACAGCTTTATTTTGATCAATTCGCAATAAAACAACATTGCCACTGCAGCGTTGCTTGGTAGACAAGAAAAAATTCTGAAGTAATCGTTTTCACTCTATTTTCAAATCACGATGTCACACTTACCTTGACATAAATATCCCTTCGTTTGCCAACACGTGATCAAGCCAAGTATGAATTTATGTCTTCCTATTCTGAACTGGAAAAGCGAATAAGTTACATTGGACTAGTTTTAACATAAGTTACAATAGAGCAGTTCTAACATTAGTTGCAATGGACTAGTTTTAACACGAGTTACATTAGACTAGTTTTAACATATAAGTTACAATAGAGCAGTTCTAACATTAGTTGCAATGGACTAGTTTTAACATAAGTTACAATAGAGCAGTTCTAACATTAGTTGCAATGGACTAGTTTTAACATAAGTTACAGCAGACTATGTAGCATAATATTGCTGTAACTTGTCTGTTTGGCACAAAGACACCTTTTTATATATTTTTCTATATTTTTTTATAAGCAAAAGAGAGAAATTTGTAAAAAAAGGAACTTATAAACAACAGCGATACAGAAACTCAAGCAATAAGTTTCATCTGGAATTTTGTGTTGTTTTGTGTTGTGTTTTGAAAAAAGGGCGTAGTCTCTAAGGCTAGAAACACAAGTTCGTATAGAGTATATCTGCGGCAGTGGGGAACGGAGACTGTCACAACACCGCAAAGGAAATCGGGTAGCCCTCGAATGCAAAAAAGTACTTACAAGGATATATATTTCGTCTTGCACTTGTTTCATCATCTTCTTTGTTATTATACTCGACTTCTGCAACTTCTACGTAAACAACATATTTTACATGTCATTTTATACCTTGAAAGACCTTAACTTTGCAGTTGAGAAAATTTTGCTTATTTCGCATTTTTTCGTTTAGCAGATAGCAAAATCTTTCCATAACGTAATGGGTAGGAGTGCTTTGGTCCGCGAAAAATTAGTTTTCCAAGGAAAGAAAGAAAACATTCAGCTCTACAACCCGTCCCATTTTGTTATTTGAAAAAAAATAAAAAATAAAACAGAAAGAACAATCTTTGTCTAAATATATTTCTGATAAGAAAATAACAACGTGTGCACATACCTTCAACGCATAACACACACTGCTTTCTTTTTCAATCACCATAAAGACCTGTGACAAAAAGAATATACATGACATCACACAAAAACATATAAGGGAAAGCAAGAAATATTGACAACGAGACACATACCTGACTGAACGCACCACTGCCCAGTTTGTCGCATACCTAAGCAAAAAATCACGCCGAATGTGATAACATAAAATGGGTTTACAAAATATACAGGTATAAATAGCTATACAAAAGAAATCAACTAAAAATTTGACTAAATTCCCAGTAGTAGAACGAAGTTACATTTCCAAAGAACATGTTTGCTTATAGTGTTTAATCCAACATCTATGTTTAGCAGGGGCGTTTAATAGATCGTTTACCTTCGTCAGGGGCGTTTAATTCACCATTTAGTTACATTAGAGGGGTTAAATCAACTATATGTTATGCAGGGGTGTTTAATCGACTATTTAAGTGGAGTAGAGGCGCTAAATTGACAAGCTGTTCTGCAGGGGGCGTTTAATCGACCATTTACGTTTAGCAAGGGCGCCGACTTGCTTACCTGATATCGGCTGAGCTTGCGATGATCTAACGGATAGTTCGGCATGAAAACGCTCTCGTTCGAATGTTGTGGCCAGTTTTCGAACCGTCTTAACTTGTCAGCTGACTTCGATATCATTTCTTCATTACTTTGAACCCTCAACTCCTTGTCGCGTCCATTAGGTTTTAAATGTCTGAAGTAACCGTCTCCCAATGTGACAGAATGCCGATGTTTGTTCTCGTTCTTTCCCGACATTCTTGACGGCAACGTCCGATACTTGTGAATGACGGGACTTCCTTTCGACGCCGATTCCTCTTCAGTGGTGTCGGTGCTATATGTTGTGAGAACATTATCAAACGATGGACTCTCTGTCCCAGAGTTGCTTTCGAGCGATTCTCGTTCTATACCTACGGATTCAACCTCCACAGTGCTATTAATTTCAATAGAAACGGACTCGTTAACGTCGCCATATACTTGGAAGCTACTGACCTTTGCGGAGGAGTTGTCATGGTTTTCAATAACGTGAAACTCCAACGTAGGGCTGTTACGATTGCTTAGATTAACAGATGATTTTGAAGACTTGTATTCCTCGCTTGAGATTGTCTCTTTGTGCAAGGCTTTCTGTTTTGTGTATCGTAGCCCCATGTTAGAACATAAAAACCCATGTTGTAGTACGGCCGATGCCACAACAATTTCTTTGTTTCGTTAGTATTAGTAACACAATTTCACTTTGCGATACTGTTTTTTCCATTATTCTTATTATTGTAACTAAAACACAGAACACATTATTAATCGAGACTATAGCACAAACCTTTTGTTAATCGAGACTAAAACACATATTGTTAATCGAGAGAAAACAAAAATAGATTAAAGTTGAAAGAGCGCCTTTATAAATTCAAAAATTTTTGCAGGACAATAATAGTGAATTTCCTTACAGAAAATTGTGCTTAAGCAAACATTAGCAAAAATAGCGAACAAAAATATTAAAATCTAGCCTGCGAAATATTTCTTGTTTTCGCGGCACTATAGCGGGCTCGCCCGAACATTCTCCATTCTCTCGAATATGTCTCTGTGTCATGCTTTCTCTATGTTAGACAAATGCTTCCATCTCCTGCAATGCCCTCAGACAGAACACTTACATAGATGTAAAAACAGCACAGGTAGCTTAGTGGATAAAAAATCCACTGACGAGATTCTTTTTAAATCGACTACGAGTTTATTAACAGAGATGAAAACAACTTTTTTTGTGAAGCTTCATCAAGTATCGCAAAAAGAGTTTCGCGCTATAAAACCTTTTACTTTTTTGTGCACGCGTTACAAGACATCACAGGGTTTCTTCTTACGATGACGTCACTATAATTTTAAATCTGCTACCAAAACACCACGATACGGTATAACTTTAAAAAGCGATAGATTATTTTTTATCTACAGTACACAATGGAGTACAGCATATTGGAAATTTCACTTTTTCCATGACGTCAGCATATATTTTTAAAACTCAAAATTATCATCATCCATCATATCAACATCATCCGGTTCAGCTTTTATCTCAATACACAAATTCACTTTGTCATCCGTGTTCTCTTCTTTTATATTTTTCTCCCTATTGTGAACTGTTTTATTATTTTGACGTTTCTCCTTGTTATTACCCCTCAGTTTATCCCGCAGATCTGGCGTGGCATTATTACCACCGCTAGTACCCAGTCTACTTTTTGTTTTGCTCAAAGTTCTTTCAGTTCTCCCGTGGTTATCCCTCCTTGAACGGAATCTGGCATCAGAGCTCTCATCTTCTTCACTGTCATTATCATACCGCGTAATATTTTCCTTCCCGTCATCCTCCTCTTCTTCTTTCACGTGACCAGCTCGATAGACGTCGTGATACACGCCTGCTTCGTCTTCGTAGTTATAACGATTGCGAGTTTTGTCGTTATTGTTTCGTCTCCTTGACGACCTTATCTCGTCCCTTGCATCGACGTCTGTGCGCCTGCCTAGTCGTTCATGTATGCTGACACCAAGACGGTCTCTGATATCACCCAACCTCCTCTCTGGATTCGCATTAGGAGATTCGACAGGACGCCCTGGAAAGGACAAATTAACTCTATTGCGAACAAAATTGGAAAAGAATGAAAAAATAATCGAAAATAATACAAGCACGAAGAAAAACACGGAAAAGAAACGTTAATGCTTCCCCGAATTCTTTCTCCTCGATCCGTTATTAATCCCCCCTCTTCATTCTCCCCAACGAAAATTTTAAAATGCAAACCACAAAAAAACATTCAACATCCACGCATTAACGTTGTTTTAAAATATTTTTTACAATTCTATATTTACTATTCATGTAAATATGTAAATAATATATTTGTTTATCTTAAACGCACGCACGTATTTCACAAATAATACAACAACAACTGAAGTCAACATTAAAGACAACCAGAATAAGAAAATTTGAACAGTAGAATTCTCGGGAAATCTATCATTGTTTTTATAATCTCTTTTTCTTTTTTTTATTTATTTATTTTAGGCCACTTGTTGCTTCGTTTACTTGAAGGATTTGAGCTGCTTATAAAAGTTATAAAAATAAAGCGTTCATTCAGAGAGTTGCAATCACTTCATATCATTTTCGGCATGCTGTCACAAACATTTTCGCATTCCACGCACGAACTAATCATAATATATGCAACAACGACTTGAAAAATAATAATATCTAATAAGCATCAACTCAGTACCAATATATCAGCTTTAAAAAGCCAAAATAATATTTTAAAGACCGTGATATATTCACAGATAAGTCTGTAGGAAATGTTGACAAGGTTCGCTGTAAGTCAAATTGCAGCTGCCAGCAACGACGGGTGAATTTCGGTGGGTTTTTTCACACGCTCACGGCCAGTTACGTAAAAAACTAAGGAGCAGATAAACTCCCGGTAACTCGAACCTCCTAAGGACCGAGGAAAAAAGTTCAACTTAACGAATGTTCGAGTTAAACGAACTCCCGTTGAGTGATATCTAGTCTAAAATGAGATTATATAGTTTGAGTCAAAACGATTTTTTCAGAAGGTGGGGCAACAGTTACCTACTCAGAAAAGGTGCAATCTTGGCGATGAAAAAGGCATGCAAGTCCCTTATAAATTAAAATTTTCATTGACAGACAACATTATCTATCTATATTACATCAGAAGTTAATGAAAACTAAAACTAAAAAATTAAAATCTGACATTTATCTAGTCTTTGATTTCCTTTCCTCGAGTAAAAAGTTCGAGTTATCGGGAGAAATTAGCCTCAGGGGGAACGAAAAATGGGTTAAAAGTTCGAGTTATCCGGTGTCCGAGTTACCGGAGATACCTGTACATCAGTATTGTCTCAGAACCGAACAAACCCGAACTCCGTTGATTTCTACTGATGGTTAAATGCATCTTTAACTTAACATCATCCCACTTTGAGTTACTTGCAGGAAAAAAATGTAAAAAATCATTTCTACGAATACCACTGGATGTTCTTACAAAACTATCTTCACCGATCTTCGAACTATTGCTCTACTGCTCTCGTGTTTATGTTTCAGTGCGGTGAAAAATAAGAAAGCCAAATATTGAGCAATTTATTTCTTATTCTCGCGTTTAACCTGCATGAATTGTTTTTTCACCCGCAATACTATATTTTAATCGGATTAATATAAATTATTCACCTCACAAAAGAAACCTCGTTGTAAATTTTTAATGAAACGAATAAGGCGAAATCTCCACCCTTCAAAGAATACCCACTATTCTAGTTTGATCAATAATTCACTCTCTCGTGTTGTAACATGTAATTTGATTTCATCACCAGGTCATCGTGAGGATATATTTTTAGATCACAACAAATATTGACAAATACTTCTGTTTATAGAATAACGTTGGAAAATTTCTAAGAAATTGTACGATGTTGGTTGTATTTTAATTAATACCCCCTTCACACATAAAGTTAAAATATGTTTTAATGTGGTGCTATAAAACCATGTTTGCTATAAAACCATGTTTTATATATGCCCGGTCATACCACAGTTAAACCTGTTTTAATGAAGCACCAAAAAGTTGTTCACAACATTAGATAATTGAAGCAAAATATAAAGGATTAAATGTAATTGAACTCATATTCGAATTAAATTGTTACTAAAAAGAAAACATGTTGTATTTTACGTTGGTCGAACTATTAGCTATAGTGGTTGGTCGAACTATTAGCTATAGTGGTTGGTCGAACTATTAGCTATAGTGGTTGTGCTATATAAAAAATTAGAAGTAATAGCTAGCTACGCAATATGCAATAAACATGACGCTGTATATCTGGAGACACTTGGCTACTCAAGCTGAAGACGGAGTTTTAAAAGAATAGAAGTTTGTTGTGATCTGCTTGCAAACTTTCCGTTAAATAAATATCTAAGAAACATTATTAAGGTGTCATCTAGCTCTCAGAGCGATTCTTCAGAAACTTTATTCATGGTTCTGACCCTATTTCATACAACTTTCAAAGGAATTCAAATCAGATTTTTTGAGAGAAAGAAATTTTATTTTTGATCGCTTTTTAGAACACAGTAGTGCACACCTTTTAGGCATAGAAGCTCCCTTCTAGCATACCTCCATCGTGTCATGATATCACGTCATATCCCTATCATTTAATCACGCAACATACCTTGAAGCATTAAGTACCTCAATAAGATCTTAAAAAAAAACCCAGATAGATCATGAAATAAAATTATGACAGTGAAATTCTTTAGGAATCTTAAAAAATCTTCAGAAGGAAAAAAACTAAGCTAGTCGAACGAATGTGATGAAAACAAAGGATTTTAAAGTTTTAAAAAATGAATTAGTTGACAACAAACTATAAAAAAATGGGGAAAAAATTGATCAGATTTTGTAAGAGTTCCGCATTTTTAACAAGCCCGCCAAAAAGGGCTGCAAAGTACCTACTTTTGCGTGCACGTTGCCAGGTTTAAAGCGTTTAAAATTTGCGAGCATAACAAAATAATCCACGTCTTGAAATTAGGGTCCTGCTGACGTCAGCAACAATTGGCATGTTTCAAGAGTATGAATTTAACCAAATAACCTAAGACCCTACGTGAGAATTAAGTCTTTTTGAAAATCGAGGAGATTGAGGAATCATCCAAAGAAGTGCGACAACCCTGTCAAAATTCAGAAACAAAGTGTTACCCAGTCTGTCATGCACACTATCACTGCGTTGATTCCCCAAACGTTGACTCATTTCTTCTTTGTCAGCCATCATCGTCATAGGGTTGGGTCGGACGTGGTTTAAATGAGATTTTTTACCAGCCGGTCCATCGTCATCAACCTCCATTTTTTGTACTAAACCTAAAAATTGAAGTTGACACGTATATATATTGCCACGGAAAGAGGTAAGAAAAATTTCAGCAACATCGACCACCTTAATCGTTTTACATAAGCTTTCAAGAGACCAAGCAACAGTTGGAAGTATCAGGATACTTGGAATAAAATAAATATAGCTTGACTAAGCGAAAGTTTCTTTTTTAACTTAAAACAAAAATATTTAATTTGGATGATGGCGAGTGGTTTGCAAGTGAAGATGGACAATTCTTTTTCTATTAAAAACTGTTCAATTTTTTGAAAACAAATTAGTCACTCTAACAACACATACATTTTATCCACATTTTTCTTCGCAGTTTGAGTTCTCAGAGGTAGTTTTGTCCCAGGGGACCGCTAAAATGGTTCAACTTAGCAAATGTTTGACTTATTCCACGGGGTGGGGGGACTTATTTATAATCTATTCATTATCGACTTATAAAATGATTTTATTGAAAAAATGTTAGTAGAGGGGAATTCAAAAACAGTTTCAGTTACTGGAAGTTCGGGCTATCATAAGTAACGGGAAGTTTTAACGTCCTTAGGGATTCCATCCTAACGGCTGACTCTTCCTCCCCTCCGACTGAAACTATGTTACATTACCGCTAGAGATACGTATAGCATCTAACTTGATTGCCTACAACACAAGCCGATTATGGGCTGACAACATTACAATTAAAGTGCGCCGGAGTGGGGACTCGAACCTGAAACCTCATGATTACAAGCCGAATGCGCTACCACTGCACCATCTCCGCGATCATGGGTTCAAGTTATCAGAATGTTACCGTATTTCATAAAAACATCTAAACATTACCTTCTTCTTTTAAATCAGCCAGATCACAAATTTTAACGTCTGGTTCCTTGCTGCGAAATCTTTCATCTGCCAGTTTTTTCATCTGCTGCAACTTGCGCTTTCTAAGTAAACAAGAAACCTGGTGGATTGAACAATTTCCGCTATCCACAATAAACAACAAATAATAAATACACGAATTAAATATAAAAATATTATTATTATTATTATTATAAAGTAATATTTATACAGGTTTCATATACATAATACAATATATACATGAATATACTTCAACAAAATGAATTGCTGCTATCAATGTATGACCTGTTTCTTAAACAAAAAATTACAAGACCATGAAAATAAGTTAAAAGAAAATGGTGAAAACTGCAAGACTGTAAACCTAAAAAGTAAAAAGCTTGTAAACTTAAAACTGAGACTAAAATAAAAAGTAGTGAAAAATGTTGAAAATTTATTTTGAAAACAAGTTTAAATATTGTTGACAACTCATTTCAATCAATAAGAATAACTTCTGTCTTGAAGTTATATAACAATAACAATCATCACGAGGGCGTTGTTGTCATTTGATGCCCGCGGATTTTGATTTACCCGCCCTAGTGTCATTATTCCTGATGCAAAGCAGAGGTCATAAATGACACTGGAGCCATGTGATCATGTTCCGATGACATGATCACATGATGTGCGATCTAGTAAAAGGATGAGATACACAAATATCCATAAATTATATTCTATGGTATAGTTATAACCATAATTTGAACATATTGGAAGAAATTATATTGGTACTAAGATATATATAGTTTTAAATATATTATAGCCACATCATGAATTATATTGGCATCTTAGTGGTTATAGATATTAGACAAGGGTATCCTGGCCTTTTGTTAAGTTCCTATGTGCACTCTAACATGTACGAAGAAAATAAGGATGGAAAACATTCAGGTTGACAGGATAATTAGTAACCATGGCATTAGTTCACGTTTTTGATTATTTACAGCAAATGTGACAATGGGAACCTCAGTAACTCAGTAGCTAATTAGCAAATTTGCCAGGGTCTAATATAAAATCGTTAGAAAAATGATACAAAGTGGAAATGAAACAATTTCATGTACAGGTGCAGAAATTAAATAAATTGATCTCCAAAATGCCAGTTTTAGAGAATATCAGGGTGTAATCCAGCGCTCTTAGTAGCCGTTAAACGGCTATTTCCCAATTGAAATTTATCTTAAATTTCCCAATTTATTACAAAGCTAATTATATTCACTAAAAAATATGGGACTTAAAGTCCATTCTATGCAAGTTGTGAAGGAATAAGATTTCAATAATACCTAAGACATCTTAATGAAATTCCCATTTTGGGATTTGGCGGCCTTTATTTTACATTTCTGGATAATACACTGAACATGATGTCCAAGTGAGTGAATTAAAATCGCTATAGTTGATGAACACAAAATACAGGTCCATTATGAAGTGTCTAGAAGGCTAGTACAAATGATATTACTGTAAACAATGCATAACCTCTACAAATATCTAACCTCGACTTGGATAGGATTCCCGCTGCTCTGTCAGTGCTGTTTGGATTTTTTCCATACTTTAAGTAATATTCACTACGTTGAGCTGCTCCTGGTAACTTTTTGTCCTCTAGAAAGAATAATATTTCGTAAACAAAACAACACAAACAACAATCATAAAAGAAAGGTTTGCTTGTATAGCTTATCATTATCATCGAGAACCAAAAAAACTTTAGCAGCTTGAACTCCAATAAGTCACCCCAATCGTGGACAAAATTATCGAAGCAATGGCATTTTTTTCGTCATTTTTCAAACAAGCCCGCCAAAAGGGGTCTGCAAAGTCTTCACTTTTGAATGGTTAATTAAAGTTTTTAAATTGCATGAAAAGAAGAGAAAAATATGCCCGAAATCACAGTCATATTGTGCAACAAAATTACATTACATGCAAATGGAAAATTCCCACTGTGGCCCTAGCGCTAAAGCCTTAGCCCAAATTTTTGTTGTTTATACATGTTCTGAAATGACCAAACCATTGTGTTCAGTTTTGGACAGGATACACATAATAAAAACATCTTAGTCGTATCAAGTTTGAAATGCCTTTTAAATCAACAATTCGTATTGGGGATGTATATGTAATAGGAATACACAGAATTTGTATCGCCTGTGACTGCCTGCATGATCTTATATAACTAATCATTAAAACAAGAGTGGTCTAAATGTTTTAAAACGAACAACTAAAACAGAACTCTTTGAGATATCATTATTCGCAAGTTTTAATCATTTCCCAACAATGTTGAAAGGCCATGATACAAATTAGTTCTGCACTTTCAGATGTGCAAACATTTACACTTACTTATAGTGGCTGGTCTTAAAAATAAATTATATTTTGATTTGTATGGTAACCCAATTCTCCACACATCTTTCGGGTCGATTTCATCATCTTCAATTTCAATGGCGTCTGAAACAACTTCATTCTCTTCAACTTCTTCTTTGATAATGACAGGAGGTACGACATCATCTTGTATAGTATTGTTTTCCAAGTTTGCTGTAAAAAAATAAAGAGACAAATTTAACAACAGTTATTAACTTGCTTGAAACATGCTAAACATTTTTAAAAACACTTTGTGCATTATGTCCTGCTATAAGGTTGTTTTTTTATTTTCTTTAAAAGAATTTCTTACAATTTTGGTATTGCAGAGTGTTATTTTTTAAAGAAGCTTTCATCATAGCATGTTGCTACATAAAACTATTTTTTTGGACTCACTGCGTCAGTATGCATTACATAACCAAGTTTCTTACAATAAACAAATTAAAAACTTGGTAAAAAATAAAAGAATTTGAAGAAGTTCTCTTGATTTTTGTTGTTGATTTTTTTCAATAATATTTTTTTTTGCTCCCCTTTCTTGCTATTCATTAAAGCTGAGTACAGTTTTTTAGACTGATCCTAAGCCTCAAAAATCAAAACAAAAATGTCAGAACGAGACAAAAATATGTCATATTGCACGAGGCTTCAGTGCGCTAACTAGTTTATCATTAGGTTGAAAATCTAAAAACATCATTCCAAAATTAAACAACACCATAATTTCATGTTCTTTTCATCAAAAAGTTTGTTGTACATTTCAATGAAGACCGGGAAAAATAAAACTTTTTTTCAATGAAATGGACATTAATTAACCTAAAGAGTCACAGAAAACAAACAACAAAAGTTAATTTACCATGAATACATAATAAATTTATTAATTTAGATTATGTAAGTTGTTTTTCTTGAAAATTCAGCTTTATATATATATATAGTATATAAACCAAAATATTGTTAGGAATTGGAAATGAAACAATTTCTGCACAGGTGCAGAAATTAAAAATAATTAACTCACATTTGTATTTTTTTAACATGGCGTACGTCTTGCTCATACCATCCATGGCACGTAGCATCGACGTCTCGTCATCCCAAACAACATTACCTGTCAAAACAAAAAAAACAAAAAAACATGCCAATTGTAAGCAACAAAAACAAACTAGTTATCAATATACTTACACGAGCAGTCATCAATCCATTCCAAAGCTTCAGGACCAAATAACTTAAAATAATCAAATACATCCTTGGTGCTCATGTTGTTAACACCGTGTAGCAAAATCGCATCATTCCGCATCTCTTCCAAGGCCTCTTCAATTACAGGTGGCCATCTGAAATATTTCACAACATTGTAAAATTAGAACTTTTACAAAACAAGAATTACAAGATAAGCAAAATTTAAACTTTTATACATCAACCTAGAGAAAATTTACACAATATACAAAATAAGAAGTAACCGAAGAACATACTCAAGCTTCTCTAGCTCAATATCACTAAATGCATCAAGGTCTAAAGTTGTCGTCTCTTCTTCTACTGCCTCATTTTCAATCCCAAATCGCTTTGCCCTGGTTGCCTTTCGTTCCAAAAATTCCTACAAACAAAAACTATAATAACAATCTGTTTTCTCTTTGTACACGATATCATTCTTTTCCAAACATTTATGAGATCATTGTAAACTTAAGTACTCAGTTTAAAATGGTTCATAAGACTAAAAAATTTTTTTATATAAACTAATACTTTTGCAGGCATTTTATATAAGTTTTTTCTTTCTTTTTTATCTTTATAAATGTTTTTATTCCAACATCTAAAATATGTGATCAAGTCAGGACTATTTTGCAAAGTAAAAATAACACTCTGTGCATGTCTTGCAATACTCTGACAACAATGTTTTACTAAGAATTTTATGAATGACCTTTTGACCATTAGTTTAACAGTAATTTAATAGAATGCTTAGTGCTGATAGTAATAATTATCTGAAACTTAATTTCTGGTGAAAGCTATTGAAATTTTTGTAATGAAATGCAGAGTTATACTTAGTAAGTTTAGTAAGATGCTTTTAGACAATGCTATTTCCAAACACAGTGCAGTTTAGTTTCACAAGGTGGCTTCTTGTCAGTTTGGTTAATGAACAACAATTTTCAAACTTCAGAACAGTTTTCTTTTTATGATTCCTATTCACAGAGCACCATATTTAGGCTGGTTTGACAATTTTTTTAACGTTATGCAGTTTTATGTTTTCAGACTTACCGACACACATTAGTTTCACAACCACCACAATAACAAAAGCAAATACTTTTTATTTCAGACCCCCACAAAGTACTTAATTACTACATGCTAAAGAGCTAAAGAGGCAGACAAAAATGCGCTAAATACCGATGCAGGAAATATGCACAACAAGCAAGAATCCAAAGACCAGCAGACCTGTGGATTCTTTCACAAGCCAATGACTAGTTTAGATCAATTTTTGTACATGTGCATAGATACAGTATTTTTAGCCACTTACAGTTTAATTCAAAGATTTTTTATAGCATGCATACCTTTGAAGATGGGTTAAATCCAACCACAAAATCTTTTGATTTGTTGTGATACTTCTTTTCCTGTAAAAAGCAAACATTTTCATGCGACAAAACGTAGCGCAAATTATCAACTAAATTAAATCGGTGTGCACACACTCCACTGATGTTGAGCTAAGGATATAATAATGCAATACATCCTTAAGGTCGGTTCCCACTTGTGGTATAAGAGTGATAAAGAGCATTTATATTTGAGCATTGAAATCTAAACCCTAGTAAGAATCACTGCTCATAACCACCAGGTATTGAAATCAAAACGTTATGATATTAAAACGTTTCTAAATGATCCCTTCAAAGCATCCCAAAATTTAACATGCTAAAAAAGAAGTGTTGTTAAAGAAGTATAAGTAACCTTTGTTGCTTCTGATCAAAGCATGACCTTGTCCTATTCTACAAAAATGATCAAAAGGTTTAAAAGGATTGTTACTGATTCATGTGGAAGATTTCATATACGCAGGCTTAAAGATCAACACAAAATTTGCTGAATCAATAACTCAAATCCCTATTGATGATGAAAGAGCTACAAAAAATTTGATGATGTTAATGAAAATGAACATAATTGAGCTGCTATTGGAAATGTTGGACTTAATGCAAAAAAGGAAACATCAAAACACATGATTAACACAAAATTTGCTGAATCAATAACTCAAATCCCTATTGATGATGAAAGAGCTATAAAACATTTGATGATGTTAATGAAAATGAACATAACTGAGCTGCTATTGGAAATGTTGGACTTAATGCAAAAAAGAAAACATCAAAACACGTGATTAACACAAAATTTGCTGAATCAATAACTCAAATCCCTATTGATGATGAAAGAGCTATAAAACATTTGATGATGTTAATGAAAATGAACATAATTGAGCTGCTATTGGAAATGTTGGACTTAATGCAAAAAAGAAAACATCAAAACACGTGATTAACACAAAATTTGCTGAATCAATAACTCAAATCCCTATTGATGATGAAAGAGCTATAAAAAAAATTGATGATGTTAATGAAAATGAACATAATTGAGTTGCTATTGGATACGTTGGACTTAATGCAAAAAAGAAAACATCAAAACACATGATTAACACAAAATTTTCTGAATCAATAACTGAAATTCTGATTGATAATAACTGATCTTTAAAAAAATTTGATGATGTTGTTAATGAAAATGAACATCAATTGTTCACAGCTGCTATTGGATAAATCAACTGGGTGACAAATCAACCATGACCTAATATCCCCTATGATGTTCTTGAAATAACCATGCAGGCCAAAAAACTAAAAGTTATGCACGTAGTAAATGAGAACAGATTAATCAAGAAACTGCAACATTAGCAACTAATACTAGTTTTTCCTTTATTTCAATCTATCCAAAAAATTGTGGCCTACAATGACGCTTCAGTTGCAAATTTGCCCGATGAAGTGAAAAGTACTGGTGGAAACATGATTTTCTTTTCTTGGTGGCGAAAGACAAACTTACTTGATTTAGATCAAACATGCTGTTAAGAGCACAACTGCTGCAGAGGTCTGGAAAATGCAATCCTCTTACAAGACATGTTTCAGGAACTACTGTGGCGAAAAAGCACTTATCATTGGTTTTACTGACAGCAAAAACCCTGTTGCTATTGTCAACTCTACAAAACATGTAGTTGAGATATGATTAGGTCTTGATGTGGCCAGTATGAAAGAGATGGTCGAAATGGCACAGTAGAGGCTGTTCAATGGATCAACACCAACTAACAATTGGCAGATGTTTTAATGTAAAAGGGAGTTAACAATGAATGCAAAAGCTACAAGTATTACAGAAAATGGATTTTTAGAGTTGTAGTACATTGTTCGTGAAAATGAGAATATACCAATTTTTTTTCACAGAAATTTGCTTGAACTTGATAAACATTATATATGTTGCATTACTTTTCTTCATTTCTTCCATCCTCAAATAAAGGGGATTAGTCTGCTTACATGCTTTACATTCTTATGTTCTTTTGCTTTTTCATCCTTTATTTTTTTGGTTTTAATATTTGGAAAAACAACAACTGTATATTTAACACATCACCTGTGTGGCTATCACAGTCTTGGTCATGAATGGCGTGCGATCGCACGCGCACGCCTCCGCACACGCCATGTGAAATTCGGGCGTGCTCTTTATCACACGCCTTGTTCTACTTTGTACACACGCCAAGCAGAACTGAGCTATTTTAGAGTAATCCCTTACCCAAACTTTACCCAATACATAATTGTTCTTCCATGTTAAAATGTATCTCTAAAATGTATTTCTATTAAATACCCACCTTCATTAAAATTGCTGACGTGAGATACATTTCAAATGTTTTGCGTCGGCATTGCGTCGACAATATTTTTTTTTTTTCAGCTGGCAAAAAATTTCGTCATTAACCTTGTATTGATCTCCTTAAGACGATGACAAATGGAAATGAAGTACAAGTCCTATTGACCTACCTTCCCGATGGTGTACTTCTTAAGTTAATAGTTCTGTCCCAACTAGCTCTCTATGTTTTAAGATAAACTGATTAGGAAGTAAGTTGTACACAAGCAAATTTACGAACTGAAGGTCAGGGCATCATTAAGTTGAATATCGCAGAAGTCGCTGGTGACATGCTTAAAAAATGCTTGTCACAGGCACAGTTCAATGCAAAGCAAAACTGTACAGGAGACTCAATTGTTAAAGTCTTCGCAGAACATCTCTTCTCACAAAACCGAGGGCAGGGCTGACTTATTGCCTGCTGTGTCGTGTGGGAGACAGAACTTCTGGACTTCTTTTTAATACTAGATACAATTTTTTCGATTATTATTACTAAACATATTTGATTTCTCTTTTCCCTTTTAAAAAGATTTTTTAAACTTTATTGAACATGTTTTTTCTTTGGTATTATTACATCACGAGAACATTCGTCCGAAAGCTGTATTAAGGTACAGGACACCTAACCTCTCCCATGTTCTGGTTGTATTTAACTTGCATAGGTGCGCACTCTTCTCGCAGTATTCTCTGTGACGATGAAGGGCGGACTGACTTGTGGCATGGTTCCAAATGGTCTTCCATCTTTCGTTCGAGTCTCAGTGTAATGCACCAGCCGAGCATAAGAGTGTCAGCATGAAGGAAAGGGGCCGACTTTAATGTTATCTATACCTTACGTTCTTCATAATAACACCATTCATTTAAATTTCACAACAAAATTACGTCTGCAATTTTTTTGCCAACTACTATGCTTCAAAAACTCCGCGCTGCCGCTCTCCTGAATGTAATAATTGCACGCCAAAATCATAAGCTAGGCGTGCGATACTGATCGCACGCCTGTATTAGTGTAGGCGTACGTGCCACCACATGTGGGTGCAAATATTCATGACCAAGACTGTATCATCTTTATGTAATTTTTTGTATATATAATATATATATGTTTTTCTAACCCTATTATATTCCTGGGCTGTTTACTTTAAAACTAAATTGGTGCAAAGCATGCATGACTCTTATTAAGACATGATTAAGACAAGTTAAAACTTACATAAATTTTGATACCATACAACTGTGATTCTTCTTCCTGAACTGGAACTTCAATTTGAAGGTTTTCAAACTCCATTTTATTATGATTGTCTGTATAATTATATGTGTACCTATGTAAAAAAATTCACACATTAGACTTTACATTACGTAGGAGACGAAAATTCTTAGCAAAACCTAGCAAATCTTAGCAAAAATTTAGCTAGCTAGGAAAAAAACAGTACAATTGGAGGACAGTTTATTTTGGTAGTTCTGTCCTCTCTGCCTCTGCCAGTGCTCCATTTTATCCGCGGTCTTTGTTGCCTCTCTCGTTCCGAATCTGGTACTGGCATACTGGACGCCCTAGGTTGGGTATCTAGGTTGATCTCCGCCAAGCTCCGCCAGGTCAATATCCCACTTTGTTCGGATTGAATGAATGGGAAAGGAGAGGAAAGGGAAGTAAGTAAGAAGTAAGTAATGTATTTTCACACGGTAATGTTATACAAGGCGCAAGCATTAGAATAAACTATAATACAGAAGGTTGAAATGTCTCTAACATATATATATAATATAAAGTAACAGTTTTTTGTTTTTGTTTTTTAAATTATTTGTACATTTTACTGCAAATAAAGTTATTCTTAAATATTAAAAGCATATCTGACAAGTTATCTAGTTAAAAATATGGTTTCATACTCAAATATGAAAATATACAAATAAAAATGAGCACTCTTGGGCATTATATAAAATAGGTTCTGGTAATGAACGCTTAGTAAGACATTACATGTGGGGAAGGCCATAGAATAGCAGAAAAATGCTAGCACTAGCTATGGTGACCATAAAAAAAAAGTGTGAGTATAAACCAAACAAAACAAACAAACAAAAAAACAAAACATAACAATGAAACCTGTAGAGAGGAATAAGAAGAAAGGATTAGCAGATGGACAAGTGAGAAGAAGAGGAAGAAGTAGAGAAAAAAAACAACAACAAAAAACAACAACAACAACAACAAAACAAACAAACATCAACAACAAAAAAGCAACCAAAAAACAACAACAAGCATACAAACAGACAATCAAGAACAGAAACACAGAATTCTCAGGGAGTTACTTACAGCAAATAACATTATCCATGGAAAGTTATGTTTAAATAAATGCAATAAATTGGTGGAATTAATTTTCTTCATCATAGCTATTAAAGAAGTACTTACGTATGGCTGATTTTAATTTGTTCTTACTCACCCCGTCAATACTAAGTCCCAGCTTAGGATGTATTTTGTTCCACTCTGAAGCACTTTTGGCTTTAATTGAGAAAGTTCCATAGATGATTGTGTTAGTTCTGCTAACAGACAGGTTAAGTTTCGAGGCACGGGTGTTATGTGAATGATTGTTACCCACAGGTGTAAAGAAGTCATGAAATATGTTAGGTAGAGAGTTACGACGTTGGTCAAAAGCCAGGAGACAATTAACCAGAGAAATATAATCATTCAATTTTAGTACACCAGCTTGCTTATAAAGAGGGTTGTATTTATCTCTGTTAGTTTTATAATGCAAGATACGCAGGACCTTATTTTGCAGAGCAATTATTTTAGCTTTGTTTATGGTGTTAATTTGGCCCCAGATCAGGCATCCATAACTTATATGTGAATTAAATAGGGCATAGTAGATACTTATGAGGCTTGGGTATGGTACATAGTGTCTCACCTTTGCAAGAATGCCTGAGGCTCTATTTAATTTATTTAGCAGTATATTTGTATGTTTATCCCATGACAGGTGTTCGTCAATGAGTACACCAAGATAATTCACACAGTCGGTTAAAAGAAGTTTTTGACCACTAAGCCTGAAGTTCAAATTTTTCAGCACAGTTTTATATTTAGATCTGAATAATATAACTTCTGTTTTACTAGCATTCAGTGAAATTTTGTTTGCTCTTAGCCAAACACTAAGAAGCTTAAGATCATAGTTGCAGCGACTGTTAATTTTTTTAAGAGATGGTGAACTATATAATAAGAAAACCTTGCACGACATGATTTAATTTGGTGATTTGCATGCATGCTCCAAGCTTTCGTCTGACCTTTGCTTTAGATATATGCAAACACCTTAGACCTCTTGCGGCCTTCCAAATAAATAATTCTGTAGAAAATGTGGAGGATTTACTTTTAGTGACCTGAGTTGGTTTTGTGTTTGTGTTTTTGTGTCCAGAGCTGAGCTAGCTAGCTAGCTATCTACCAAACTAGCTGGTTTCCAAGGGGATCTATACAACAGAAATCTCAAAATTTCTAGACAAATGACTCTACCTGGGCCGGGTTGTGTAAAACTTGTAAATAACTTTTATTTTCTATTATAATTATTTTTTATACACTCGATCATAGTGCCATGTTTTTCCTGCACGCGCATCATATAACATTACGTAATGCTATCCCAAAAAGATGCGAAAAAAAGAAAGAGATCGACTAACTGCTCTGTTATATAGGATGCATGAACAGCCAATACTCCTTGGAAAAATGGAAAGAGACTGAATGTTCGATTCACGAGGGTTTATGTCATCATTCGTGCTCGTGCAAAGCACCGTTCGCTAAGGCACATGTTATGGTTCAAATTATAGTTAAAAGATCACTTCCTCAAAGCATAAATTAGATGTCTACTTCAGATATGTGAACTCACCCGCATCCGAGTGGGTGACACCCACAATCATGGTATCCTCACCCAAATGAAAAGTTATAGATAGAATCACCCACATCCAGCAGTTTCACCTGCATTCAGAATAATATTTGGTCGAAGTTACAATTAGAAAGTCTAAGGTTTTCGTACTAATTTATTATAATAAAAACAGAAAAATTAAAAATCCCTGTACTTTCCCTGTATTAGGTCACCCTTAGCCTTTCCAACACGCAAAGAAGCTGGTCCCCAACAAGAACTTGTGAGGGTGTGAGTGTTTTCATTCTCGCCCCTCTTCCTGCGCAGATTGTCAAACCGACTTCGCTTCCTCCGTATTGACCTTGCATTAATAGATGGAAGACTTCCCAAATTCACGAAATGTGTGACAGCAAGATTTTGAGAAATACGCCTGGGAAAGGTGTTTTCCGCGGCGTGGACCAAGATCGCATCTCACGGAGTCTCAATTCTAAGAATTACACCCGCAAAGCATATCAGTAGGGTTGGCATCTCTGCTACTTTTTGCGTAATCCGTTTCTGAAAATTACTTTGCTAAACAAGCATAAAAGTGACAACAAAGATTGTGCATATATGCTGTGCTTGGAGTGGTACGCGAAAGAAGCGAAGCCATGAATGAATGCAAACCTAAATTTCCCCCATGTTGTTATTGTGGATTTTGTTTGTTTTGAACGTTTTCCTCCGTGTCTGCTTGGTTTGCTTACATTTTTACCTCCAAATGTGCGCGCTCATCTCGCATTACGTAATCACTTGGTGCGTGCGCAAGTAAATATAGGGACTGTGATTGCATGTATTATATACAGGGTTCGAATTAGAAAAGTAAAGTCGGTTCGCAAAAATTTCGGCACTCTGTAACGAAATAAACCACCATCTATGTAGATGTGGCCTGGAAACACCGTAATTAAATACCATTGGCTTGTTCATTAGTAGCTACTTGTTTTTCGACGAGAATTTGTATTTTTTGTGACCTGCAAGCTTTACTTTTTCCTACGTTATTATTTTTTCTGTTGGAGACAAGTGGGGACGTTTAAACTCGTGAACCCCAAACACGAGAACTGAGCGTCTGAACTAGCGACTCTCTCAGTTTTAACTTTCTTGTCTCCGATAGCTGAAATAATGTTGCAAAAATGAAATAGTTTATTTTTGTAGCATGCTGTAAGAAAATCATATTATAAAAGCTTTTCTATCGTCTTTCTTCGTTCTTAAACTTAAAACGCGATCTAAAAAAGCATTTATATTGCCACTTTTCGTTCTTAAGCTTTTAAAATATCATATAAAAAAGCTTTTCTATCGCCGCTTTTCGTTCTTAAACTTTTAAAACGCGATCTAAAAAAGCATTTCTATCCCTGCTTTTCGTTCTTAAATTTTAAAAACGCGATCTAAAAAAAGCATTTCTATCGCCGCTTTAAAAATATATGCGATTCGCAATTTTATCATTTTCTTCGCAAAGTGATTCGCAAAAATGGTATTTTGATTTGCAAATTGCGAACTGCTAATTCGAACCCTGATATATAATATATATAATTGTTTTATTTCCTTTACAATAGATAGATAGATGTGCATATTTTACATGGCTGGCCTCACAAATATCGAGGGATATAACCTGTCTATTATTTCCAGGAAGGCCATGGTTTAGATAGAAAGTCCTAGAGTATTTAATGCTCCTTTTGAGCTACGCAGGTCCAATTAGGGTCCACGCTCTACCAGACAACTCTGTACAACATCCAACGGCCCACACAGTGTGCCATCTCCCCAATTTCCCTCACATGGGGGTTATAACCACTAAGCTACAGCTCCACAAACAATAATTTTTATCCTTCATTTCCTGGTAAATTATGTCTTTTCCACAAATTTTAATTTGGCAAATATTAACAAATATTATATACCAAAATTCTCGCCAACTCAGACAACAAATATATACATATGCTTATCATGCTTTTTTTTCTTGCAATAAGAGATCATAAAACAAAACTTTAGCTAATCATACAGAAATGAAACAAAAGAATCATTCAGCAAATCAAAAGATTCATAACGGCTCTTTTACAGAAATTTTGATTAAAGTATGTCAGAAAGAGAACATATGTAAACTGTGCAGACATCAATGAATCGACTTGAAATTTTCAGAGACACTTTCGTAAGCATAAATTGTTAGATAGGTAGATGTGCATATTTTACATGGCTCATTTCTTTTCCACAGAATGATGTCTTAAATATTCTCTGATTGCTTCTTTACGCTGTTATGCTTCAGGATGAAGGCTGCCTAATTTGATTTGATCTATAGACTTTGTTATATATATGTAAAGTCTATCCTTGGACTTTTCTTTAGAGAGGATTACTCAAAAATATACAGCATAACAAACTACATTTATAGTCAACTTAATTCTACAAAAGTAAGGGAATTTCACAAATAGTTGTCATGCTTAACTTGTATATAATGTCCTTTTTTTGTGATGTAACACCTGGGAAAAAAAGGCTGCATCCACAGTTTAGAATTGTAATAAGCATTGCAAATTCTATTGTCAAGAAAATAGAGCATATTCTTTTGTTTGTAGTTACATAATGGAACAACCATCAGAAAGCTTGACAGAAAAATACTCAATGGAATTGTCTGTGCCATTTCCAACAAATAGGCTAGCAGAAATTGCCTATAACACATTACGAGTTGATAAAGAGCCCAAAAAGGGTGGATGTACGAAGATGATTGGTGTGGAAGAAAACAAGTTGTCAATTAGACTTGAAGCCCAAGAAGCAAGAACTCTAAGAGTAGCGTCTAATTCTATTTTGGACTTTCTTGCACTTATAACTGATACGATGGCAGGATTCGACCCTCAACTTGAGAATGCTTGAGTCCTTAAAATACTTTGTTTTGTGTCGATCAAGAAGTAACAAGGCAAAAAATATGTGGTGGAGAAGATGTAATGATTGTAATGTACTAGATCCCTTAATATGCAAACACTTAAAGAGAAACATTTCTTTATTTGTCATATGTTTGCATTTTCAACATTGCGTTATAAATTATAACTTTATTCATTGTAACAGATTGTCGCCTTATACATTCACACCATGTCTTTAAGAAAGCTTCTACTTATGTGAGATTATTATGCTTAATTGAAATATCAGCTAAATTTTCAAAGGTTTTTTGTTATTAATCGTGATAAGTATTTTTATGCAGTGTTTAGTTCACTTATTTGTATAATTTATTTGAACAAACAACAAAGCACTGCGCACAAGATTTGTTGATTACCAGAAACGTGTTTTCTATCTATTTTAACCACATGAATACTTTGCACTTTGAATTGAAAAAGATAAAAGATGATGTCCCCTTTTCGTATTTTTTCAATTTGTTTGTATATAAGAGAGTTTCTAGCAGTGGTGACAGATTTCTTCTGTAATGTTGGGGGCCTAGTGGATAGAAGGTTGGCAACTCACTTTTAAAATCATTAAGGAATAAATAGGAATATAAACTCTAGGGTGAAAGAAAATTATTTACAAAAATTCCCTATTATGCACTCAAAAGTAGAAAAGCGACAAAATTTATTGATTTATTTATATTTCTATTGACCTGTTCTCTTCTATCTTTAAGCCCTGTCCCCTTCAATGTTCTGCATTCTTGAAATATTCAACCGCCATTCAAACTGCAGTTCATTGCATTTATGCAAGAAAATAACAATGATGCCATGCTTTACCTCACAATATAAAGCTATTGCATGTTGATATGTTCTGCTATAACATGTTTATAATTCTTCTTAGATTCATTTTAGTTTCATATCATAGCATGGAAAAAATACCAATCTGTGATGGTGATTTGACAAGTGACTATTTGAATAATGTTCTAAAGGGATTTAAAAAGATTTCACAGGTAATTTACTTTTACTGGCCTATAATGGTAAAAATTAAGTTTTAATAGGTTCTTTATTGAGCCAGATTGGTATACAGCCTTTGTAATTAAAATTGGTTCTCTACAGCAATTGCTTGCAGTTAGATATGTTATTTACATGCTTGTTTTGTTTAAATGAATGTTGACAATTTTGTTGACGTGAATTACAAAGGCTGGGAATATCATACAACTTATTACCTGGTGGGTGCTCACTTTGAGCTACGCAGACCCAATTAGGGTTTGCGCTCCACTAGACAACTGCCGGCAACATCCAACGGCCCACACAATGTGCCATTTCCCCAATTTTCCTCACATGGCTTGGGTTAACCCAGGGCTATGGTAACATTCACTCGCCCATGTTGAATCGCTGCCAAGGGGAATCGAACCCCGGTCCCCGCACAAAGTGCGAGAGTCATAACCACTAAACTTCCGGCTTTATATTGTATATTAATTAAACTTGTACAGGTTGAGATCAAACAACCTAGGACACATGGCATGATGTCTTATGTTCGAAAGTTATTTTTAACGTACGATGATACTGCAGACTTGCTTTGCCCACCAACACTGATTGCAAAATACTCCAGGGCTGCAGCTGATAACTTTTGCAACGAAAACATGAGTGATATTATGCGAAATGGATGTTTGTACAAGAGGGAAGTTATGTTAAATAACTATCTGAATAAACGAGATGTTGTGCCAGTTATATATTACGCTGATTGTAACTCTGAGCAGAATATAATCTTGTTGATGGAAGACTGTTCAAGCGAGTCTGATGTGAAAGTGGATGATGTTAATGTGGTACAAAAATGTATGTCTATTGACGAGGTGAGTTAATAAACTCCTTGTATGTAAAGCTATATGTGAAAGACATTAGCCTAAAAGCGGTGAAAACAAATTGGGAGATATATATAAAAGTAATATTCATTTTACATTAATTGTAAGAAAATTGGCAGGAAAGTCAAGCTTTAAGTAATCTTTGGCTCCTAATTCTTAAGCAATTTGTAAGTAATTACCTATGCACTAGAATTATTATGTAGTCCAGTTCCTATCAGGATACCGATAGACACACTCTTATTATTATCTCGCCTGCGAGGATAGTATTGGTTTCCAACTTGTAACTAACTATGTCCCAAATGGTCAATTGCAACGTCACAGATTTAAACTTCGTACCTAAACTCTCTAAGTACTTGGCAGTCATCTAAATGACGTTTCAGGCCAAAATTGGTATTTGTTTTCAACAAAATTTGGCACAGTTAACCAAAAAAGTATGCTGAACAAAATGGTGACATCATAATTTTCTGGTCCAAAAATTAAAACCACTTCATTTTTGACCATATTGGCACAGTTAACAAAAAAAGTATGCCGAACATGATGGTGACATCAAAATTTTGATTTTTCGTCACCTAAATGGCATTTTAGGCCAAAATTAGCCAAAAATTAAAACTACTTTATTTTCTACAAAATTTGGCACAGTTAACAAAGAAAGTATGCTGAACATGATGGTGACATCAAAATTTTGATTTTTTGTCACCTAAATGTCATTTTAGGCCAAAATTCGTTTAAATATTAAAACTACTTTATTTTCGACAAAATTTGGTACAGTTAACAAAAAAAGTATGCTGACTAGATGGTGACATCAAAATTTTGATTTTTTGTCACCCAAAAATGTCATTTTTTTGGGCCAAAATTAGTCCAAAAATTAAAATTACTTTATTTTCGACAAAATTTGACACAAAAAAAAGTATGCTGAACATGATAGTGACATCAAAATGTTATTTTTTATCAACTAAATGCCGTTTAAGACCATAAACGTTTCAAACGCGCGACTTTCAACCATGAATGATAGGCTGTATTTTTTGTTAGTAGAAATTGTAGAATTGGGTCGCATTTCTAATAGCAAGATAGTTTATGCAGCGCCTGCATCTTGTTTTGCCTGTTTTTGTCAGTTGTAAACAGTTTCTTTACCTTATTATATGGTATCTTTTGCTAGCTTTTTTAATTTTTTTTGTTTTTTTTGAAAAGAAACCTGTGATTTTTGTCTTAGCTTTTTTAAAAAAAGCATTTTTAAAGAAACTTGTGATCTTCTTGCTACATATAATTTGACATTTGATGTGTTTTCAAGTGTGTACTCTAATTTTCTGGATTCACTTTAGGCTTTTATTGCAATTAAAGACTTGGCAGCATTTCAAAGTGAATTTTATCACAAAAACCAAAAAATGTCAGGAAACGGAATCCTAGTTGGAAATGATGACACTGTCATGAAAGAAAAAGGGTTGGAATGGATTCCTGAATATTTTTCATTTGTCTACTACACGACATTTCATGAAGAGTTTATTACCAGTGCAAATCAAGATCAATTTGCTGAATATACCGATGATGCGCTGAAAAGGCTGTCGAAGTCTGTGCAGGATGTATGGATTGAATGCTGCGATTACATAATCACGCAAATTGATTTCTCATCAATGGCAAAGTATGCAAAGTATGGTATACAATCAAAAGCTATGGCAATTAAGGAGAGTAAAACAACAGTGGAAGAGAACTGGTACAATGCGTATAAAACACTGATTGAAGAAGCTCCACTTACTATTGCTCACTGTGATTTTCGTTACGATAACGTATTGATTCACAATAACCAAATGAAGTTGGTCGATTGGCAATGTGCTTCGCTTGGGTGTGGTATGATCGATGTTATGTCACTTCTTAGTAACTCCTTAGATGTAGTTGATGTTGTTGAGAACGAAGAGAAGATATTAGAGACATATGCGGATGTCCTGCATCAAAGTGGTGTCTCCTGGTTGACTCTGACCGAGCTGAAGAAATATTATGCTTGTGCTCTGTGGTACGAGTTTAAAAATAGTTTAGCGTTTGTAAAGTTCATGAAAGGACAACATGAAAAAATTTCTGGTGTGAGCAGTGAAGCACTTGAAGTAATGATGCTTCGAAAGGTGGCGGTTAGTATTTTGAGTATACACAAATATTTTTATGCATAGGTTTTTAATATATTTTATAATTTTATCCTATGTGTCATTTTTATCTTTATTTTTATTTCCATATATAAAAATGTTTAATGCTTTTGTTGCTGGTTTTCATATTATATTGTAAAAATTTGCTTTTATTTTCTTGCCAATAATCAAATTGTATGGAGTCATTATAACATATTTGTATTGTGTATCCAACACTTATTTCACGTGGAAACACTCCCTCCTACAACATCAGGTGTTTTTTGCAACCGAGGGCATCAAGGGATTTGAAATATCTCTGTTCTCTGAGTGCAGAAAAGGTGTTTTGATGACATAAAACCACACATTTTTCAAGCTTTTTAACATTTATGTTATTTTTTTTTCTCATTTTTTTATGTCTTACTGTTGTACATGTTTAATTTTAATTTTTTTAAATATTTTTATAGATTTAAAAGATAAAAGATAAAAGGTTTATAACATAAACATAACATATTGAACATCTGCGTATGCTTAATATAAGAAGTGTCTTTCACAACATTTGTTGTTTCAGTGAAGTATTAAACATTATTCTGGATTGTGGCCGATTTGTGTTGTGAAAAAAAGATGTAATTATTTTTCTATTGCAATCATGATATATAATACTTTAACTTTAATGTCAGTAAAAAATAAAGGCCGTATTTTATCAACACATTCTCGGCCAGAGTCACTAGTGTTTAGTATCTAGAGGAATGCACACTAGAAATGATTTTCTGTCCATAACAATGCATGTTTTGATAGCTTTGAGTAGGCTTCCAAATGTTTGTGGAAAGGTATCATCAAATGCAGTTGCAGTGTTGAACGTTTTAATAGAAAGCATGTGTTTTTGTGCTAAGTTCACTATTATGTATGTGTTGAAATTCAAACGGGCTTACAAAATGGTAGCTTATTTAAGAGAGGCTGGTTATAAGAACACACAAAACCCCTTTGTTGGAAACTTAGTACAAACAAACACAAAATTTAGGAAAATTTTGAACTAGAAAAATTTAATACTTTTTATTCATTCAATTTTGTAATAACCACGATTTAAATTTGCCACAAAAACAATGATATTTCTGTGACACTAAAAATATCAGTCCTAAGTTAACTAGCATAAGAAAACTTCTTAATCTTTTGTGGTATAAGTCTTCAGTAGAATTTGCAGCTAGACGTCTCTAAGGGACTTGTGGAATATAAAACTTGTAGTGGTAATATTTTATTTTGTTGCTTTCTTAACTATTTAATCTCATTCCTAAACTTTGCCATAGATACAATGCCATTTTGTTACTATAGGTTACGACCACAATGAAGGTCTATAAACCATTGAACAAGCAGCTATCAAAATAATGTGCTTTCACAAACTTAATTTCGTAGTAAGCTTTTTTCTGAAGATTATAAACGTCACATTTTTTTTATCCTTTTCTCCTCGTTAAAACACACAATTATGAAAAAAATGCTGATATATTTTTATTAGTTTTTCTCAATAAGTTCTGCTTGTGTAGGCAGTTTTCATTGTTTCCTGATGTTGACATAATGTGTTTTATAAACAAGTCTTTTAATTTCCTTAATTCTTTGGTGTTGTTTAGCTTGGTAAACTGAATGAAATGTTTTTAGATGTGGTTGATAAACTAGAGGCTATGTGGTTGGAAGAGAGAGAGAGAGAGAGATGTTATATATTATATTTATTTTTTATAGATTTATACGATTTGAGGACTTCTGTCAAAGGAGTTTAAGGGTTGATTCGTGATCGCTTTTTTTGCAGATGTTTTATGCCAAGAGTTCCTTCTTATTTCCTTCTATGTAGCTACTTAAGTTTAGGTTGTAGAACACGAGATGGATTTCCACTTGACCTTTTGAACACGTGAAAAAAACGGGAAAGTTATCACGTGAGCATGCGCACCTTATTTTATTCTGCGTTCCGCAGGAAAGTCTTTTTTTACTGTCGTCTGGGAAAACAATGAGCAGCAACAACAGGAAGGGACAGCAACGAGTCATGTTTTTTTTTTGAATACAACGAAAATTATGGCCAACTTTGGGAAGATTTCAAAATGTCAGCTGTTTCAATGTAATGCATGACTTGTTTTTGTTGTTTTAGTATATTTGAAAGTTCTTTTGTTTCAGTTTTAATTTATAACAAAATGGGTAAAATATCCGAGTTCACCATTCTTTTGAGTGGCAGCAGACAGGTGTTTTATCCTGGTGAGAAGTTGGCAGGGTCAGTGATATTAAACTTGTGGCATCCAATGGATATGAGGGGAGTACGCATTGAACTCCAAGGTGGGTGTTTTAAATGGCTATTACTATGCAGTGTTTATCTATTTGTTGACATATCCATGGTTAAGTAATTTTGGGTAAATCTTTTTTTTGATAGGCATTTAGTTTTGCAAATTTAGCAGAATATCCACAATAATTTTGCAAATTTATATATGTGGACCGAATTTGCAAAAGTAGATTTGGCGAAGAAAGTATATTCCAAGATAAATGGAGAAAATAAATCCAGCAAAAATTTAACCACATTCTCCTAGGGTTGAGCTCTCACGTATTCCACCATAATTCAGTTATTGCTGCAGGTTTTGTGCACTTAGACATAATTTCTATGGCAAGATTTAAAATAACACGAACTTACAAATAATAGTGAGATTACGTCAAAGTTTTCTATGCAGTAATAACGAACTTGTGATAATAATAATATAACCTGCAATTATAGGTAAAAG
>JASGCC010000528.1:0-85224 GCA_030067915.1 Hydractinia echinata | reverse complement strand
ACGAGGTTGTTGACCCTAAAGTACAATTATCTGTATCAATACGAAAAATCGCAAATATATGAGACACTCGTCTCTTTAAATGCCTCGTTTATCAATTTTACGGCTAAAATATAAGAACCTGAACGAGGTTGTTGACCCTAAATGACAATTATCTGTATCAATACGAAAAATCGCAAATATATGACACTCGTCTCTTTTAAATGCCTCGTTTATCAATTTTACGGCTAAAATATATAGAACCTGAGACGAGGTTGTCGACCCTAAATGACAATTATCTTGTATCAATACGAAAAATCGCAAATATATGACACTCGTCTCTTTTAAATGCCTCGTTTATCAATTTTACGGCTAAAATATATAGAACCTGAGACGAGGTTGTCGTCCCTAAATGACAATTATCTTGTATCAATACGAAAAATCGCAAATATATGACACTCGTCTCTTTTAAATGCCTCGTTTATCAATTTTACGGCTAAAATATATAGAACCTGAACGAGGTTGTTGACCCTAAATACAATTATCTTGTATCAATACGAAAAATCGCAAATATATGAGACACTCGTCTTTTAAATGCCTCGTTTATCAATTTTACGCTAAAATATATAGAACCTGAGACGAGGTTGTCGTCCTAAATGACAATTATCTTGTATCAATACGAAAAATCGCAAATATATGACACTCGTCTCTTTTAAATGCCTCGTTTATCAATTTTACGGCTAAAATATATAGAACCTGAGACGTTGTTGACCCTAAAGTACAATTATCCTGTATCAATACGAAAAATCGCAAATATATAGACACTCGTCTTTTTAAATGCCTCGTTTATCAATTTTACGGCTAAAATATATAGAACCTGAGACGAGGTTGTCGTCCCTAAATGACAATTATCTTGTATCAATACGAAAAATCGCAAATATATACTCGTCTCTTTTAAATGCCTCGTTTATCAATTTTACGGCTAAAATATATAGAACCTGAGACGAGGTTGACCCTAAATGACAATTATCTTGTATCAATACGAAAAATCGCAAATATATGACACTCGTCTCTTTTAAATGCCTCGTTTATCAATTTTACGGCTAAAATATATAGAACCTGAGACGTTGTTGACCCTAAATACAATTATCTGTATCAATACGAAAAATCGCAAAATATAGACACTCGTCTCTTTTAAATGCCTCGTTTATCAATTTTACGGCTAAAATATAGAACCTGAACGAGGTTGTTGACCCTAAATACAATTATCCTGTATCAATACGAAAAATCGCAATATATAGACACTCGTCTCTTTAAATGCCTCGTTTATCAATTTTACGGCTAAAATATAAGAACCTGAGACGAGGTTGTTGACCCTAAATGACAATTATCTGTATCAATACGAAAAATCGCAAATATATAACACTCGTCTCTTTTAAATGCCTCGTTTATCAATTTTACGGCTAAAATATATAGAACCTGAGACGAGGTTGTTGACCCTAAATACAATTATCTTGTATCAATACGAAAAATCGCAAATATATGACACTCGTCTCTTTTAAATGCCTCGTTTATCAATTTTACGGCTAAAATATATAGAACCTGAGACGAGGTTGTGACCCTAAATGACAATTATCTGTATCAATACGAAAAATCGCAAATATATAGACACTCGTCTTTTAAATGCCTCGTTTATCAATTTTACGGCTAAAATATATAGAACCTGAGACGTTGTTGACCCTAAATACAATTATCTGTATCAATACGAAAAATCGCAAATATATGACACTCGTCTCTTTAAATGCCTCGTTTATCAATTTTACGGCTAAAATATATAGAACCTGAACGAGGTTGTTGACCCTAAATACAATTATCTGTATCAATACGAAAAATCGCAAATATATGAACACTCGTCTCTTTTAAATGCCTCGTTTATCAATTTTACGGCTAAAATATATAGAACCTGAGACGAGGTTGTCGACCCTAAATGACAATTATCTTGTATCAATACGAAAAATCGCAAATATAAACACTCGTCTCTTTTAAATGCCTCGTTTATCAATTTTACGGCTAAAATATATAGAACCTGAGACGAGGTTGAGTCCCTAAAGACAATTATCTGTATCAATACGAAAAATCGCAAATATATGACACTCGTCCTTTTAAATGCCTCGTTTATCAATTTTACGGCTAAAATATATAGAACCTGAACGAGGTTGTTGACCCTAAATACAATTATCTGTATCAATACGAAAAATCGCAAATATATGACACTCGTCTTTTAAATGCCTCGTTTATCAATTTTACGGCTAAAATATATAGAACCTGAGACGAGGTTGTCGACCCTAAATGACAATTATCTTGTATCAATACGAAAAATCGCAAATATATGACACTCGTCTCTTTTAAATGCCTCGTTTATCAATTTTACGGCTAAAATATATAGAACCTGAGAGGTTGTTGACCCTAAATACAATTATCTTGTATCAATACGAAAAATCGCAAATATATGACACTCGTCTCTTTTAAATGCCTCGTTTATCAATTTTACGGCTAAAATATATAGAACCTGAGACGAGGTTGTTGACCCTAAATGACAATTATCTGTATCAATACGAAAAATCGCAAATATATAACACTCGTCACTTTTAAATGCCTCGTTTATCAATTTTACGGCTAAAATATATAGAACCTGAGACGAGGTTGTTGACCCTAAATGACAATTATCTGTATCAATACGAAAAATCGCAAATATATGACACTCGTCTCTTTTAAATGCCTCGTTTATCAATTTTACGGCTAAAATATATAGAACCTGAGACGAGGTTGTTGACCCTAAATACAATTATCTGTATCAATACGAAAAATCGCAAATATATGAGACACTCGTCTTTTAAATGCCTCGTTTATCAATTTTACGCTAAAATATATAGAACCTGAGACGAGGTTGTCGTCCCTAAATGACAATTATCTTGTATCAATACGAAAAATCGCAAATATATGACTCGTCTCTTTTAAATGCCTCGTTTATCAATTTTACGGCTAAAATATATAGAACCTGAACGAGGTTGTTGACCCTAAAGTACAATTATCTGTATCAATACGAAAAATCGCAAATATATGACACTCGTCTCTTTAAATGCCTCGTTTATCAATTTTACGCTAAAATATATAGAACCTGAGACGAGGTTGTTCGTCCCTAAATGACAATTATCTTGTATCAATACGAAAAATCGCAAATATATGACACTCGTCTCTTTTAAATGCCTCGTTTATCAATTTTACGGCTAAAATATATAGAACCTGAGACGTTGTTGACCCTAAATACAATTATCTGTATCAATACGAAAAATCGCAAATATATGACACTCGTCTCTTTTAAATGCCTCGTTTATCAATTTTACGGCTAAAATATATAGAACCTGAGACGAGGTTGTCGACCCTAAATGACAATTATCTTGTATCAATACGAAAAATCGCAAATATATCACTCGTCTCTTTAAATGCCTCGTTTATCAATTTTACGGCTAAAATATATAGAACCTGAGACGAGGTTGACCCTAAAGACAATTATCTTGTATCAATACGAAAAATCGCAAATATATGACACTCGTCTCTTTAAATGCCTCGTTTATCAATTTTACGGCTAAAATATATAGAACCTGAGACGTTGTGACCCTAAATACAATTATCTGTATCAATACGAAAAATCGCAAATATATGACACTCGTCTCTTTTAAATGCCTCGTTTATCAATTTTACGCTAAAATATAAGAACCTGAACGAGTTGTTGACCCTAAATACAATTATCTGTATCAATACGAAAAATCGCAAATATATGACACTCGTCTCTTTTAAATGCCTCGTTTATCAATTTTACGGCTAAAATATAAGAACCTGAGACGAGGTTGTTGACCCTAAATGACAATTATCTGTATCAATACGAAAAATCGCAAATATATAACACTTTTCTAAATGCCTCGTTTATCAATTTTACGGCTAAAATATATAGAACCTGAGACGAGGTTGTTGACCCTAAATGACAATTATCTGTATCAATACGAAAAATCGCAAATATATGACACTCGTCTTTTAAATGCCTCGTTTATCAATTTTACGGCTAAAATATATAGAACCTGAGACGAGGTTTGTCCCTAAATGACAATTATCTTGTATCAATACGAAAAATCGCAAATATATGACACTCGTCTCTTTTAAATGCCTCGTTTATCAATTTTACGGCTAAAATATATAGAACCTGAGAGTTGTTGACCCTAAATGACAATTATCTTGTATCAATACGAAAAATCGCAAATATATGACACTCGTCTCTTTTAAATGCCTCGTTTATCAATTTTACGGCTAAAATATATAGAACCTGAGACGAGGTTGTCGTCCCTAAATGACAATTATCTGTATCAATACGAAAAATCGCAAATATATAACACTCGTCTCTTTTAAATGCCTCGTTTATCAATTCACTAAAATATATAGAACCTGAGACGAGGTTGTTGACCCTAAATGACAATTATCTTTCAATAAACGAAAAATCGCAAATATATGATACTCGTCTCTTTTAAATGCCTCGTTTATCAATTTTACGGCTAAAATATAAGAACCTGAAACGAGGTTGTTGACCCTAAAGTACAATTATCTGTATCAATACGAAAAATCGCAAATATATGAGACACTCGTCTTTTAAATGCCTCGTTTATCAATTTTACGACTAAAATATATAGAACCTGAGACGAGGTTGTCGTCCCTAAATGACAATTATCTTGTATCAATACGAAAAATCGCAAATATAACACTCGTCTCTTTTAAATGCCTCGTTTATCAATTTTACGGCTAAAATATAAGAACCTGAACGAGGTTGTTGACCCTAAAGTACAATTATCTGTATCAATACAAAAAATCGCAAATATATGAGACACTCGTCTCTTTTAAATGCCTCGTTTATCAATTTTACGGCTAAAATATATAGAACCTGAGACGAGGTTGTCGTCCCTAAATGACAATTATCTTGTATCAATACGAAAAATCGCAAATATATGACACTCGTCTCTTTTAAATGCCTCGTTTATCAATTTTACGGCTAAAATATATAGAACCTGAGACGTTGTTGACCCTAAAGTACAATTATCTGTATCAATACGAAAAATCGCAAATATATGAACACTCGTCTCTTTTAAATGCCTCGTTTATCAATTTTACGGCTAAAATATATAGAACCTGAGACGAGGTTGTCGTCCCTAAATGACAATTATCTTGTATCAATACGAAAAATCGCAATATATCACTCGTCTCTTTTAAATGCCTCGTTTATCAATTTTACGACTAAAATATATAGAACCTGAGACGAGGTTGTCGACCCTAAATGACAATTATCTTGTATCAATACGAAAAATCGCAAATATATGATACTCGTCTTTTAAATGCCTCGTTTATCAATTTTACGGCTAAAATATATAGAACCTGAGACGTTGTTGACCCTAAAGTACAATTATCTGTATCAATACGAAAAATCGCAAATATATGACACTCGTCTCTTTAAATGCCTCGTTTATCAATTTTACGGCTAAAATATAAACCTGAGACGAGTTGTTGACCCTAAATACAATTATCTGTATCAATACGAAAAATCGCAAATATATAACACTCGTCTCTTTTAAATGCCTCGTTTATCAATTTTACGGCTAAAATATAAGAACCTGAGACGAGTTGTTGACCCTAAATGACAATTATCTGTATCAATACGAAAAATCGCAAATATATAACACTCGTCTCTTTTAAATGCCTCGTTTATCAATTTTACGGCTAAAATATAAGAACCTGAGACGAGGTTGTTGACCCTAAAGTACAATTATCTGTATCAATACGAAAAATCGCAAATATATGAGACACTCGTCTCTTTTAAATGCCTCGTTTATCAATTTTACGGCTAAGATATAAGAACCTGAAACGAGGTTGTTGACCCTAAAGTGACAATTATCCTGTATCAATACGAAAAATCGCAAATATATGAGACACTCGTCTCTTTTAAATGCCTCGTTTATCAATTTTACGGCTAAAATATATAGAACCTGAGACGTTGTTGACCCTAAAGTACAATTATCTGTATCAATACGAAAAATCGCAAATATATGAGACACTCGTTTCTTTTAAATGCCTCGTTTATCAATTTTACGGCTAAAATATAAGAACCTGAGACGAGGTTGTTGACCCTAAAGTACAATTATCCTGTATCAATACAAAAAATCGCAAATATATGAGACACTCGTCTCTTTTAAATGCCTCGTTTATCAATTTTACGGCTAAAATATATAGAACCTGAGACGAGGTTGTCGACCCTAAATGACAATTATCTTGTATCAATACGAAAAATCGCAAATATATAACACTCGTCTCTTTTAAATGCCTCGTTTATCAATTTTACGGCTAAAATATATAGAACCTGAGACGAGGTTGACGTCCTAAATGACAATTATCTTGTATCAACGAAAAATCGCAAATATATGAACTCGTCACTTTTAAATGCCTCGTTTATCAATTTTACGGCTAAAATATAAGAACCTGAGAGGTTGTTGACCCTAAAGTACAATTATCTGTATCAATACGAAAAATCGCAAATATATGAGACACTCGTCTTTTAAATGCCTCGTTTATCAATTTTACGGCTAAAATATATAGAACCTGAGACGAGGTTGTCGTCCCTAAATGACAATTATCTTGTATCAACACGAAAAATCGCAAATATATGACACTCGTCTCTTTTAAATGCCTCGTTTATCAATTTTACGGCTAAAATATATAGAACCTGAGAGGTTGTTGACCCTAAAGTACAATTATCTTGTATCAATACGAAAAATCGCAAATATATGACACTCGTCTCTTTGAAATGCCTCGTTTATCAATTTACGGCTAAAATATATAGAACCTGGACGAGGTTGTCGTGCCCTAAATGACAATTATCTGTATCAATACGAAAAATCGCAAATATATAACACTCGTCACTTTAAATGCCTCGTTTATCAATTTTACGGCTAAAATATAAGAACCTGAGACGAGGTTGTTGACCCTAAATACAATTATCTGTATCAATACGAAAAATCGCAAATATATGACACTCGTCTCTTTTAAATGCCTCGTTTATCAATTTTACGGCTAAAATATATAGAACCTGAGACGAGGAATGACAATTATCTTGTATCAATACGAAAAATCGCAAATATATAACACTCGTCTCTTTTAAATGCCTCGTTTATCAATTTTACGGCTAAAAATATAGAACCTGAGACGAGGTTGACGTCCCTAAATGACAATTATCTTGTATCAATACGAAAAATCGCAAATATATGATACTCGTCTCTTTTAAATGCCTCGTTTATCAATTTTAGGCTAAAATATAAGAACCTGAAGAGGTTGTTGACCCTAAAGTACAATTATCCTGTATCAATACGAAAAATCGCAAATATATGAGACACTCGTCTTTTAAATGCCTCGTTTATCAATTTTACGCATAAAATTTATAGAACCTGAGACGAGGTTGTCGTTCCTAAATGACAATTATTGTGCATAAATACGAAAAATCGCAAATATATTGATACTCGTCTCTTTTAAAATATGCCTCGTTTATTCAATTTTACGGCTAAAATATAAGAAACCTGAAACGAGCTTGTTGACCCTAAAGTACAATTATCCTGTATCAATACGAGAAATCGCAAATATATGAGACACTCGTCAATTTTAAATGCCTCGTTTATCAATTTTACGACTAAAATATATAGAACCTGAGACGAGGTTGTCGTCCCTAAATGACAATTATCTTGTATCAATACGAAAAATCGCAAATATATGAATACTCGTCTCTTTTAAATGCCTCGTTATCAATTCCACGGCTAAAATATAAAACCTGAGACGAGGTTGTTGACCCTAAAGTACATTATCTTGTATCAATACGAAAAATCGCAAATACATGACACTCGTCACTTTGATATGCCTCGCTTATCAATTCTAAGGCCGAAATATATAGAACCTGGGACAAGGTTGTCGTGCCTAAATGACAATTATGCTGTATCAATACGAAAAATCGCAAATATATAACACTCGTCACTTTGAAATGCCTCGTTTATCAATTCCACGGCTAAAATATAAAACCTGAGACGAGGTTGTTGACCCTAAAGTACAATTATCCTGTATCAATACAAAAAATCGCAAATATATGAGACACTCGTTTCTTTTAAATGCCTCGTTTATCAATTTTACGACTAAAGTATATAGAATCTGAGACGAGGTTGGCGTCCCTAAATGACAATTATCTTGTATCAACACGAAAAATCGCAAATATATGATACTCGTCTCTTTTAAATGCCTCGTTTATCAATTTTACGACTAAAGTATATAGAATCTGAGACGAGGTTGGCGTCCCTAAATGACAATTATCTTGTATCAACACGAAAAATCGCAAATATATGATACTCGTTTCTTTTAAATGCCTCGTTTATCAATTTTACGACTAAAGTATATAGAATCTGAGACGAGGTTGGCGTCCCTAAATGACAATTATCTTGTATCAACACGAAAAATCGCAAATATATGATACTCGTCTCTTTTAAATGCCTCGTTTATCAATTTTACGGCTAAAATATATAGAACCTGAGACGTTGTTGACCCTAAAGTACAATTATCCTGTATCAATACAAAAAATCGCAAATATATGAGACATTCGTCTCTTTGAAATGCCTTGTTTATCAATTTTACAGCTAAAATATAAAAACCTGAAACGAAGTTGTTGACCCTAAAGTACAATTATCCTGTATCAATACGAAAAATCGCGAATATATGAGACACTCGTCTCTTTTAAATGCCTCGTTTATCAATTTTACCGCTAAAATATATAGAACCTGAGACGAGGTTGTCGTCCCTAAATGACAATTATCTTGTATAAGTACGAAAAATCGCAAATATATAACACTCGTCTCTTTTAAATGCCTCGTTCATCAATTTTACGGCTAAAATATATAGAATCTGAGACGAGATTGACGTCCCTAAATGACAATTATCTTGTACCAACCCGAAAAATCGCAAATATATGATACTCGTCTCTTTTAAATGCCTCGTTTATCAATTTTAAGGCTAAAAGAGAAGAACCTGAAAAGAGGTTGTTGACCCTAAAGTACAATTATCCTGTATCAATAAGAAAAATCGCAAATATATGAGACACTCGTCAATTTTAAATGCCTCGTTTATCAATTTTACGGCTAAAATATATAGAGGCTGAGATGTTGTTGACCCTAAAGTACAATTATCTTGTATCAATACGAAAAATCGCGAATACATGACACTCGTCACTTTGATATGCCTCGTTTATCAATTCTAAGGCCGAAATATATAGAACCTGGGACAAGGTTGTCGTGCCTAAATGACAAATATGCTGTATCAATGCGAAAAATCGAAAATATATAACACTCGTCACTTTGAAATGCCTCGTTTATCAATTCCACGGCCAAAAATATAAGAACCTGAGACGAGGTTGTTGACCCTAAAGTACAATTATCCTGTATCAATACAAAAAATCGCAAATATATGAGACACTCGTTTCTTTTAAATGCCTCGTTTATCAATTTTACAGCTAAAGTATATAGAACCTGAGACGAGGTTGTCGACCCTAAATGACAATTATCTTGTATAAATATGAAAAATCGCAAATATACAACACTCGTCTCTTTTAAATGCCTCGTTTATCAATTTTACGACTAAAATATATAGAATCTGAGACGAGGTTGGCGTCCCTAAATGACAATAATCTTGTATCAACACGTAAAATCGCAAATATATGATACTCGTCTCTTTTAAATGCCTCGTTTATCAATTTTACGGCTAAAATATAAAAACCTGAAACGAAGTTGTTGACCCTAAAGTACAATTACCCTGTGTCAATACGAAAAATCGCAAATATATGAGACACTCGTCAATTTTAAATGCCTCGTTTATCAATTTTACGACTAAAATTTATAGAACCTGAGACGAGGTTGTCGTTCTTAAATGACAATTATTGTGCATAAATACGAAAAATCGCAAATATATGATACTCGTCTCTTTTAAATGCCTCGTTTATCAATTTTATGGCTAAAATATATAGAGGCTGGGATGTTGTTGACCCTAAAGTACAATTATCTTGTATCAATACGAAAAATCGCAAGTACATGACACTCGTCACTTTGAAATGCCGCGTTTATCAATTCCACGGCTAAAATATAAGAACCTGAGACGAGGTTGTTGACCGTAATGTACAATTATCCTGCATCAATACAAAAAATCGCAAATATATGAGACACTCGTCTCATTTAAATGCCTCGTTTATCAATTTTACGGCTAAAATATATAGAACCTGAGACGAGGTTGTCGTCCGTAAATGACAATTATCTTGTATCAATACGAAAAATCGCAAATATATGATACTCGTCTCTTTTAAATGCCTCGTTTATCAATTTTATGGCTAAAATATATAGAGCCTGAGATGTTGTTGACCCTAAAGTACAATTATCTTGTATCAATACGAAAAATCGCAAATACATGACACTCGTCACTTTGATATGCCTCGCTTATCAATTCTAAGGCCGAAATATATAAAACCTGGGACAAGGTTGTCGTGTCTAAATGACAATTATGCTGTATCAATACGAAAAGTCCCAAATATCACTCGTCTCTTTTAAATGCCTCGTTTATCAATTTTACGGCTAAAATATAAAAACCTGAAACGAAGTTGTTGACCCTAAAGTACAATTATCCTGTATCAATACGAAAAATCGCAAATATATGAGACACTCGTCTCTTTTAAATGCCTCGTTTATCAATTTTACGACTAAAATATATAGAATCTGAGACGAGGTTGACGTCCCTAAATGACAATTATCTTGTATCAACCCGAAAAATCGCAAATATATGATACTCGTCTCTTTTAAATGCCTCGTTTATCAATTTTAAGGCTAAAATATAAGAACCTGAAAAGAGGTTGTTGACCCTAAAGTACAATTATCCTGTATCAACACGAAAAATCGCAAATATATGATACTCGTCTCTTTTAAATGCCTCGTTTATCAATTTTATGGCTATAATATATAGAGGCTGAGATGTTGTTGACCCACGGTCATTCAGTTCCGCCTGTACACGGGAAATTCAGTCTGCGCATGCGCTACCTTTTGAAATCTCAAAACGCAAAAATTCCGTGGCGATGATGACGTCATAATCTCGACATACCTGACTTAACATGCTAAATTACAAGGCATGGTGCTAAAATATTGTTTACTTTGTATTTTATTATAATAAGTGTGGCCAAGGCTCCGTATAAACACTGAAAACGACGGGTTTGCCTTTGTTGTGGCAACGTAAACGAAAGGGTTTTTTTATCCGACAAATTTGCAGAATTCCTATATTCTACCAAAATTTGAGAGAGAACTAAAGTTTTTCACCCAGCAAAGTATATATATTTTGAAAAGCTACGGGATTTGTCTTTCCGCTGCAAAAAACCTTATTTTGCTTACATTTTTTTACTAAAAGTTTTTAAGCATTTTCCACGGTAAGGGTGTTTGGGGCTAGCTAGCCTCCTTGAATATCAACAAACATGGCCGACAGAACGACATGCAAAAAGTTCTATAACTAAGTCTTAGATAGTCAAAAAAGGTTAAATTAATCTCATTATTACATTTAACAGTTCTTTTGATGTCACTCTGATTTGCACAAATCTAAGTATGAAAGTGTGGTAGATCAAGACCACCTAGATGCAGTGTAGGAGGTCATTGTGGGGTAGCTATAGCCATAAATGCTAGGACAGGGAAAAAATGCAGCAAAAGCTTAAGATATAGGAGATTGATATAGGTGGCCACACAATTGCATTACCTTCAATTTAATAGCACATGGGTTAATTTTTGGCCAAAGAATACAAGCCTTAAATTTGGATGAAATAAGAGCATGTTTTAAGAGCACTCCAAGAGCCTAGTGGCAGTTTCGGTTTTATATCTAGCTAGCTGGCTGTTAATTAAACTGTGAAAAAATAAACCAAATAAGGCCTTATGAATGCTTTGAACAATGTATACTGCCACGCTTTTGCTGTTAAGTGCGAAATGTCATATTTAGGGGCTTTTCATATCAAATATTTCCTCGGATAGCGGGGAAATATTTCAGCATGATATAATTTTTACTTTCTGTTCATATGGCATGGGCGAGAAAACTTTTCCTCGGGTGAGAAAATACCATGTGATAAGTTTCTATTGTTTATTATGATAAGAATCTATTGTTTATTCTTGAAAATTATGCCCAACCGACATAAATTTATCTCGCCTGCCGAGGAAACTTCTGTTTTTTGGGAAAATGCATTACCCGCTTACCGAGATCTCGATCATGCGCACCCGAGATCTTGGTAGGCGGGTAAATGTTTTTTCTCATATAAACGCAACTAAATTTTGTTAAGAGTTTGAGATCTTGACTTGATATCATGCTGAAACCTTTTCCCGGTTCCCGAGAAAATATTTCCCATATGAACATGCCCCTTAGAACTCATGAAGAAAAGTCTCAAACAAAGATAAAATAATCTAAGTTACAATATAATTTGTGTATTTCATTTAGCAAACATAAAAATAAAAACTGTACATTAACATAATTCTTTAAAGCTTACCTCCCACTTCAAAAAAAGTTCATCTTATTCTGTTTATACTATGTTGAGAATTTGTAATTTAATATTTATTAAGTAAAATTCAAAATAATAAAGCAAATATAAAGCAACATTTACTTGTGTTTACAGCATGCTTCCTCTTCAAAAGCCGCCATTATGTGTTAAAGTTTTTTTCGGATTAAACCCGGTTTTGACGTCATCTCCCGGACGGCAAAACAGACCCCCTGTAACTGTTGCTAAAATGCGCTTTAAAACAATCATTCATTAAACGGTAACTTGGAAAAAAGAAGAGTAAATTATTCCAACGAAGTTTAAAAGCGAAAAGCGTTCACAAGCGGAATTGGAAAATAGAAAGCGCCTTTCATTTGTTTCGCCAGCAGAGGATCGACCTGATAGGGACGTTATTATAGACAACTCTATGAAATATTCACGGATGAAGTAAAATAGTTATTGTAATTTTTAGTCAAAATCTTCTTCATTCAAGGCCCAAGTCATCACTACTTCGTTTACAGCTTCGCCTTCCTTATACCCTACGTAAATTCCGTCCGGTGCAGGATATTCACTCCGAATTTTATTGACTACGCAACTTGGAATTACACGGCGTACACCTTTTCCAGTGCGGTGGTGAACCCACCACGTAATGCATATCTGTATGATCTAAATATTAAATAATTTGTCATACCATTTGTATATTTTTATATTTATATTTAGTTGTTTTTACTTTTGTAATTAGTTACCTATTTGGAACATTCGCCCTAGGCGGAAGATAACTAGCGTGTGTATCATGCATACCAACTAGCGCTGTCCAAAGTACTTCTTTCAACAAAATAATACCTCTGAAATGTTCGTGGTTTGTTATGCATCTACCATCTAAAAGGTATGGGTACTAATTAACTCATACTTCCGACAGTCTATATCAAGTCGGTCTAGACATAGGATGAAGTTTTTTACTCACCTTCTAAATCAAAAACGCTTGCTGCCGTGTCTAACTCTGAACAACAAACACACTCTGACTCTGTGGGCATTTCAGTACAGTTTTTACACTTACACCACAATTCGGGAAGAGCATTAACACGGTTCGTCATGCCATTACTTCCACTTTCTTCGTCGTCCTCATAACAACTTTCCCAGCTGGAGTCTGAATCACTGCCAGGTTTTGTAGCCTTTTTTACTGGCTGAAATTGAAAACCCACAACATTTTCACTGGAACTCATATTGAAAACTGTCTCGTGAAGGAAGCAGCAAAAGAAATTATTACTCATCTTCAGTGCCTTCTATTAAAATCAGGGGGTACAAAACGGAAGATTTGTATTACTTACATAAAAACCGGGCCTCAGCAAGTTAGCGAAATTATCATCCGGGAGTTGACGTCACAAGCCCTCCCGCGAAGGAATTTATTTACAATCGGGAAACAAGATGGCGGCTGGCCGAAGCTTCCTCCTCGACCTAATATTTTGGAACTTTGACGACGAATATCTTGCGAACAAATCAAAACAAGTATAAAAGATTATTTTTTTCGCAATTAGTACAATATTTTAAGTTGATTTTGGACTACTTTTTTTGAAGTGGGAGGTAAGCTTTAAATAAGTCTTCCAATAAGAACCATATAATGTGCATAGTTGTGTTTGCAACAAAAAGTATCCCAAACGATTGAAACCATACAAGGAGTAATCCATAAACACTTTAACAGGTTGTTGACGCCACATGGAAACTAAAAAAAATATGAAAGTGGTTTTAATATTTACATTACCTTAACAGGATAAATTTTGAAATAAATTTTTTGCCTTGGATTTTTTTTAATGTATTTCATAGACATTTCATAATGACTGGAATGTTAAGCTTGTGCAGGTCAAAAAGACGTGCATATAAATTGTATAGGAGCAAATATAAAAGTAAAATTAAGCGAAATAGATTTAATCACTTATTTGCGAATGTAAATCCTCATTATTTCGCTTTTTTTTTCCTCGCGGAACATTTCCCCAGTGAAACTTTCTCCCTATAAAGAATATATACACATTTTTTTTTATAAGGAAGCGTTCACATATTATGTAATCAAGTAGGGGGGGGGGGGGGGGAGGGAGGCATCGAAATTGCTTACGCTTGATTATGGGGGAGGGGGGAGGGGTCAAGTTGTTTGATGACATAAGGAAAACAAAAAAAATTAACAGCATATTTTATCATGAGTGTAAAAAAATAACAACTATCTAAAGCGTTTTTTTTGGGGGGGGAGGGGGGTAAGTAGATGATGACGTAATTTTGGGAGGGGGGACAACCATATGATTACAACTGATTACATGGCGGAGGGGGGAATAGAAAATAGGCAAAAAATTAATTACGTAATATGTAAACGCTCCCTAAGAAATAGTTTTATAAGAAAACGAGCCTTAAAAAACCTCAAAATCCTTAGAAAATCCCCAGCCCCAGCATGTTAAGATCCAATTTTTGGAGACCTTGATATTTACATTCACACAATAAAAATTTCGTTTTTTCCAGTCAAATAAACATCCTAACAAGGCCTTATCCTAAAAATAACAAAAGGAGTTTTTTTTCTCCAATAAAAATAGATGTTTCAAATAAAATACATAAAATAGAGAAATAAAAATTAAGAAAATTTCAGCCTATATTCAGTCACCTTGCTAAGAACATTTAGGCTTAAGTCAAAAAAGGGTTTTCTTATACAAAAAGGTGTATGCATATATACTTTTTTTGTAAAATTCACTGTTACAATCCTAACATATTTTTACACAAAATTCTCCGATAATAAGTATTTTTAATGTGTAATTTGAATTTTTAAGTTCTTGTTCAAGGGGTTTTGGCAAAAAACAAATTAATTTTTCAATGATGTTCTAAAAAATATTTCACTTTTTTTCATGGTAAGAGCCTTCTTAATTCATTACAGTTTACTTCTTTTCTTTTTAATTCTCAATAAGACGTGGTAACAAAAGAAAGACTGTGAGACTGTGAACTTGTGTATTAGCATCTTTTCGACACTAAAAGAAAGGGGGGAGAGGTTTTAGCAATTCCTAGGAATCGTAAATCCGAAATTTAGGTAAGAATATAATAACATGTCATAATTGGTGATAAATAATTGTAAACGCAATAAAATAGTTCTATTCACACTATATTTTTTAAACAACACAGTGTAATACACTCCTTATTGACTATTTTACTTTAAGGCTACCATGTTTATGCACAAAGTTGTAAAGCTATACACAGTACTTTAGTCATAACAACAATGCGTTGCTAGGAGAGTGAGGCCCAGCCCAGCGTTGAAAAGATGAAAACCAGTATAGAAAGTGTTGCGGAGAGGTTGCCAAGGCAAAGGCATTAAGCACGGCAAAGGCACGGCAAGGAAAGAGGAAGAGGAATCAGCAAGGCAGGGGTAGGCAAGGCATGGGAGGCACAGGCAAGGGCATAGTAGGCAGGCACCAGAAAAGGCATGGGAAGGGTAGGCAAAGGCATTAAGCACGGCAAGAAAAGGGCACGGCAATGCACGGCAAAGCAGGCAAGGAAACAGGAAGAGGAATCAGCAAGGCAGGGGTAGGCAAGGCATGGGACGCACAGGCAAGGCCATAGAAGGCAGGCAACAGAAAAGGCATAGGAAGGGTAGGCAATGGCAAGGGGACGGCAAAGCAGGGGCAGGCACGTTAATAGAAACTCTCTCCCCCTACAACTCAAAGATATACTCAATGTAAAGTATTACATTTATATAAGGTCAATATACAGTGAATCATCTTAGCAGAATTATGTGCCAATATAATACAACCTGGTTGTTGTAGGTGCAAGATAATTGTTTTTCATGCCCTGTCCAGGATTCGAACCTGGATCTCTCGTTTGCAAGAGTGTCATAGCCATTAGACCAACAGGGCGTAATAATGATGTAATTTTGTTAATTACACATACTGAAATGTTTACGCTTATGTCTAATTAACTAAGCTTTTAAAAAAAATTGGTCATTATCCATTATCCAGGTTCACCTTTCGTTTTAAAGGATCGTGTATTTCAGGCTTAATCCCAAAACTTGAGGTGAAACTAAGTATGTTTATAGAAAATTTTCCCAATGTAAAGGAACGACTATTATCAGAACAAACTACCTTATTCCATGAAATTAACGAGTCAAGAAACTAACCCGAATTAAATTAACAATAAAATTACGGCAACAGTCGAATCCACGGTAGTGAAGCGGTCTCCTCTATTACAATGCGGTTTGGAAATCAAAATAAAAGTTTTTGTTGTTTGGAAAGACAATGTTAAACATTTTTAAATTTTGGAAGAAGAAGTGGTTTTATCACTTGGATCAGAGTATGAAGATGATACAAAAGCTATTTAAAAAAGATCTCTGAAAAAAAAGAACACTGTTGAGCTATCGTCCAAGGAGGAGATAATAACAGAAAATTTGTATTTTTATGTTTTTTAGGATTTTATATATTGTAAAAAAGTCACTAATTAACAGTATTTTAATTAACGAGTCATGAAATTAGCAGTCCTTAAATTAACATTGCATTTAATTAACGGTCATTAATTAACGCGAATTTTGAAAAACCGCGTTAATTTCATGACTCGGTAATTTCATGGAATAAGGTAGACCAAGAGAGTATAATTACGCACATTTTATGCAGAATCTTGGAACAAAACTGAAGCAACAAAAATAGTTTATAAATACAATACCAACGGAACCCTCTGTTCAATATTTTATTCGGTTAGCTAGCATATCTAGTTAATTAGCTAGCTACTAGCTATTGATAGGGTTTAATGACAAAACGCACCAGTCTACCAGAATTTTATGTTAGCTAAATAACTCGTTTTATAATAGCTTAGTAAAGAATTTTATAACCTAAAGTTAGGCTTGCTAACTGACTATATAACTATATTCTACGTTAAAATATTAAAACCGCATGCTGTTGTGCAAAAGAAAATTTTTATAAGAAGAAAAGTCTGGGGATGGGTTGAGAGGAATGAATTAAGAACAGCAAGTTTTAGCAATTTTTTATATTTTTTACCACCGATATGCTCCTCTCCCTCTTCCACTGCTCTTCCTCTTAAACTTCATCCGCTCCCGCACATCGTCCTCCTCTGTAAATGTGCGGGAGCCACCGGACGCCTTCCAAGACTTATAATTTTGGGAGCTTATAAATGCTCCCAATGATTTATTTTGGGAACAAAAGTCCCGGAAGGCGTCCCAAGATAGGTCGGTTTTCTCAGCTGATAATTCCTAAAACATGAGACAATTGTGAAAATGATACATTCTAAACCTTTCTAATCATTCACTAAGTTCTTGTTACTGTTTTACCACATTCTACACTTTAAAGCAATTATTTCTAGTGCATAACTTACTTTGACCTTCTCCTCCAATTCCTGAATTCTCCCCTCTAACTTTTCTATTCTCTGCTTTAACTCCTACATAAAGATTCCTCTCAAATTAATTTAATACTGTACTTTTATATGCTAATTCTTGTATGCTAATCCAACTAAGTATTATATTATCTCATTTGGCTGCTAAAAGTAGTAGTGTAGCATTTATTTGCTGTTTCAATTACAATTTTATCTATTACGTATAATGAGATGACAATGAGTTCATATACATAATACAATCTATGGCAGTCAGGAGACCAACCAAATAACAACAGCTAGTCTATGTTGGACCGCCTTTATGTGGCAAAACTTTAGCAATTGCTTTAAAGATATATTACAGAAACATAGGACACAAATGTGTCTCAAACTTTCCTCAGTATTAACTTTTAATACAAAAAGCCTTATTATGAATGCATCAAAGAAATGCAATTTTAGTATTGAAAAGGTAAAAAGAAAACTATGACAATACTTACATCAACAACTTCAACATTCATCTTATTTATTCACTAAATAGAAATTTAAAACCTATATTAAGCGATTAGGTAAATTTCTAATACAACACCTTTTAATGGGAGTTAAAAGCACTGAAAGAAAAAAGAATGTTTGCAAACATTTCATGCAAAGAGAGTTTTATTGCCCTGGCTGTTGGTTGAAGAGCGTGTAGACACATTTCTACTCTACTTCAAAACAACATGTATTTATTAAACTTTAATATCCCAAGTAAAAATTTCATATGTCTACAAGCTCTTCTTGACAACCTGCACCACGAGAAGGTAGCCAATAGGACTAAGCAGGTCATACCTAAAATAAAGGACAGATTTATGTTGCAATTAACATTTTAAGTAAAAAAGAGTTACCTCAATTGGGTGATGTAATCGTTTACTTGGATGGCTGGTATAGGTTGATTGTTGTAAGTTGTAATGGTAGGGTGATTGGGCTGTGATGATCGGTAGGGTACGGATGAGACTGAATAATGCTGTAATGTTAAAGCACCTTGTTTAGGTTGCAAATGGTGCGATATGTTAATAAGCAGCATAATGTTGTAATAGTAATGCACCTTGTTCAGGTTTTGAGATTGGATTATGTTAATACACAATTTTTTTCAATAAGCAACTCATTTTTTAAGCAACTGAACTGGATTTGAAATGTTTTAAGCAATTTTAGTTCTGGACATATATAATCACAAGCAAGAATAATTTTTTTTGCACACTTCAGTTTATTTTTAAGAAATATCTTTTTTACCAAAAATATGACTTAGTTTCTTTTTCCCGTTTATTATATATATGTTTAACAAAAATTAGACTTAGATATTGACTAAAAAATAACATGAGATCTGACCAAAATCCAAATTGCTTATAAATAAAATTGTGCAATCAGCTCAATGCTGTAATGCACCTTGTTCAGGTTGCATGTGCACCTTGTTCAGGTTGCAATTGGCTTACAACGCCATTAATAATCAGCACAAAGCTGTAATGTTAATGCACCTTGTTCAGGCTGCAATTGGCCTACAACGCCATTAATAATCAGCACAAAGCTGTAATGTTAATGCACCTTGTTCAGGGTGCAATTGGCTTACAACGCCATTAATAATCAGCACAAAGCTGTAATGTTAATGCACCTTGTTCAGGTTGCAATTGGCCTACAACGCCATGAATAATCAGCATAAAGCTGTAATATTAATGTACCTTGTTTAAGTAATTGTGATATAATGGGTACAGACAATATGTTGAATCTGGTAAGTAGAAAGGGTATGGTAATTGTGGTACAATGATCGGTATGGTAAAACGATATGTTGATTGGGATAAGTCGAAACGGTATGGTAATTGTGGTATAATGGGTACAGGCGATATGTTGAATCTGGTAAATCGAAAGGGTATGGTAATTGTGTTATGATGATCGGTAAGGTACAGACGATACGTTGATTGCGATAAGTGAAAACGGTATGGTAATTGTGGTATGATGGGTACTGACGATTTATGTTGAATTCTTTAGGTCAAAATGGTAATTGTGGTATGATGATCGGTAGGGTAAGGCAATATGTTGATTGCAAAAAGTCGAAATGGGTATGGTAATTGTGTTATGATGACCGGTAAGGTAAAGACGAGATGTTGATTGCGATAAGTCAAAACGGCATGGTAATCGTGGTATGACGGGGACGGTACAGACAATATGTTGATTGCGATAAGGCCGTATGGTATGGTAAGGTTTTGAATTTAAACCTTTATGTTAATACACATTCTTTTTATAAGCAACTGAACTGAATTTAAAAAAAAATTAAGCAACTTTAGTTTTGTACAAATAAAAGCATAAGCAAAATTATTTTTTTTTGAGGAAATAGAAAAAAGACACACTTTTTGAACAAAAGAAGAAAAGAAAACTAAAAAACTTCTCAGTTTTTTTTCAAGAATTTTTTTTTTTAACAACAATATGACTTCTTTTCATTTCCCCCGTTTAGATATATATTACAAAAATTAGTTAAATAAAATTAAACAACCATTAAGAACCTTCAGACCTGGGTATTGGGTAAAAAATAACTTAAGATCTGACTACAATCCTAAGTTGCTTATAAAAAAAATTGTGCAATCAGCTCAATGCTGTAATGCACACCTTGTTTAGGTTGCATGTGCACCTTGTTCAGGTTGCAATTGGCTTACAACGCCATTAATAATCAGCACAAAGCTGTAATGTTAATGCACCTCGTTTAGGTTGCAATTGGCTTACAACGCCATTAATAATCAGCACAAAGCTGTAATGTTAATGCACCTCGTTTAGGTTGCAATTGGCTTACAACGCCATTAATAATCAGCACAGAGCTGCAATGTTAATGCACCTTGTTCAGGTTGCAATTGGCTTACAACGCCATTAATAATCAGCACAAAGCTGTAATATAAATGCACCTTGTTCAGGTTGCATTCGGTCATGCGGCATGGTAATTGTGGTATGATAATCGGTAGGGTACAGACGATATGTTGATTGCGATAAGTCAAAATGGTACGGTAATTGTGGTATGACGATCGATGTGATACGGATAAAATAGATATGCAACTGGATATTAAATGCATCGGTGGTTAATGTAACAATCACAGACCTTTGTTAGGCTGTGTTATGACCCTCCACCTCCACCTCCAGCAACGCCATTAATAATAAGCATAAAGCTGTAATGTTCACCTTGTTCAGGTTGCAATTGGCCTAAACGCCATTAATAATCAGCACAAAGGTGTAATGTTAATGCACCTTGTTCAGGTTGAATTCAGACATGCGGTATGGTAATTGTGGTATGATCGGTAGGGTACAGACGATTATGTTGATTGCGATAAGTCAAAACGGTATGGTATTGTTGTATGATGATCGATGTGATACGGATGAAATAGATATGCAACTGGATATCAAATGTATCCATGGTTAATGTAACAATCACAGACCTCTGTTAGGCTGTGTTATGACCCTCCACCTCCACCTCCAGCAACGCCATTAATAACCAGCATGAAGCTGTAATGTTCACCTTGTTAAGGTTGCAATTGGCCTAAAGGCCATTAATAATCAGCACACTGCTGTAATGTTAATGCACCTTGTTCAGGCTTCATTCTGTCATGTGCTTCCTCTTTCGCAACTCCTTGTTGGTTGTGATAAGTCGAAATGGCATGGTAATTGTGGTATGATGATCGGTAGCGTAGAGACGATATGTTAATTGTGATAAGTCGAAACGATATGGAAATTATGGTATGATGATCGGTAGGGTACATACAATATGTTAATTGCGATAAGTCAAAAATGGCATTGTAATTGTGGTATGATCAGTAGGGTACAGACGATATGTTAATTGCGATAAGTCGGAGCGGTATGGTAATTGTGGTACGATGATCGGTAGGGTACAGATGATATGTTGATTGCGATAAGTCAAAACGGTATGATAATTGTGGTATGATGTTCGGTAGGGTACAGAGGATATGTTGATTGCTATAAGTCAAAACGGTACGGTAATTGGGGAATGATGATCGATGGGGTAAGGATAAAATTAGTTGGCTGGAAGAATTGAGAAAGACAGAGCTAAAACCGGAACAGAAGGTGGACGTTCTACGCACGAACGTTCTACCCAAGATGACTCATACACTGAGGCTGGCCGGAGCGACGATCACAAAGCTGCGCTCCCTGACGAAAGAAATCCGGAAATGGGTGAAATCAATTCTTCACCTCCCAGAGTGGACACCAAACGGATTCTTGCACGGCAAGAATGGGATCAACCTTCCCATAATGGAAAAGTTAATTCCCATTTTGAGGAAAAAGGCCTTGGACAAGATGGTTATGAGTACGGACGAAGTGGTGAGGGCCGCGGCTCAACTAATGCAGAACAAAATCTCATATGATACCAGAACGGCAAAAGTTGAAGGCAAGACAATGAAAGACGTGGCGAAAGAGCTGTGCGAGCAGGTGAAGAGTCAGATGAACGGCAAAGCGCTAAATACGATGACAGAGTGCAACACGGTGAAAAGGCAGTGGTTGTGGAGATTGGGCAATTTGTCCAGCGGAGAGAAAATTCACTGTTTGAAAGCGTTGAGTGGAACTATTCCAACGAGTATTAATAAAACAAGAGGACGAAATGAACAAGCAGCGAAGCGATGTAGATGGTGCGGAGTAAGCGCTGAGACAGACCTCCATGTGCTCAGCACTTGTTCAAGAAGCAAAGACGCATATACCGATAGGCATAATATGATGATCTGCAGAAAATTGGCAAAGGTATTGCAGAAAAAGGGATGGATAGTGACGAGGGAAAGAGTGTGGAGATTGGAGGGAGAAATGCTAAAGCCAGACCTGGTCGCAACCAGGGCGAGCAGAGGTCTAGTGGTAGATGTAAGAATCTCTTGCGAGAAGGATGAGGAAACTCTGGAAGCAAAAGCCAGGAAGAAGGAGGAAAAATACAAGAGATTGAAATCAGAAGTTAAGAGGCTGGAAGAGGTGCAAGAAGTAGAAGTCCTGGGCTTCGTTATTGGGAGTCTAGGAACGGTTACGAAAAGTACGAGGAGAAGAGCAAAAATCCTAAAACTAACGGAAGAGGACCTCTCACATCTTCAGATGACGACGTGTGCTGCCAGTGCTAGAATCATCAGAGGACACACGAGATCTTAAAGATAACGGAAAATTGAACGATGAGACGAAACTGAAGGGTTGTGGTAGATGCGGATGGCCACACGCGGTCTGAGGCAACAAGCAAGAATGGCCACATGCGGCAAAAGGTGATACCAACTTGGATCAACGCGTGTGATGATCAAGCGGAAATGGCCACACGCGGCAAAGAAGTGCAATAAAACGTGTGGGAAGCAGAGCATTGACGTGGTGAAATTCACTGAAGGCTGTCCAATCAGCAAGTTACGAGACGTGAAGCGCAGATGAAAGTTGTAGACGTCGTACTAATGACGAAGCGACGAGCCCAATGATACCACGTTGAGGAAGCGGGAAGTGAATCCTGAAAGCTCGACTGACACAATTCTTCAACTAACTAACGACTCAGTCAACAAAAGACTTGGTCAAAACGGCAAGAACGAACAACAGACGAAAGTGAAACAACGAATAAAAGGTCGGAAAGAGAAAGAAATACTAAGAAGAAGAATTTAATTGTAAAGACTCGACAAGATTAGTTTGAGTTCATTAACACAAATGACATAACTGCTGTAGGAAGTGGTGTACCCTCCCCCTTTCACGTGAAAGGGGAACAGTGCAGTTGAGGTGCGACTGGTGTATTCCACAGGTCACACAGGTCATAGGTCAAAATATATAACCCCATATTTTTAGCTTGCTTTCGAGACTTTTCAACATGCACAATCATTTTGGTAGCCCTTTCCGGTGATGCTGCGCCATAAACACATAAATTCGACCTGCGCTAACGTTAGACTAAAAAGACCCTGGAACGAGGTTGGTATTTCCACCGAAATTGTCCACAGGCACATTAGGATATAAAAAATTAAATTAAAAACAATTGTTAGTTCATCAGATACTTTTCACTCCTATGTGGTACTTCCAAAACCATTGTTTAAAGGTGTTTGATAATATATGTCCACCAGCAACCGACTGATAGCCTTGTGGTAGAGCGTTCGCTTCCAGTGCGGGAGGTCTTGGGTTCAAACCCCGGCCGAGTCATGCCAGAGACTATAAAAGTGTGAATCTATCCTTTCTGCTTAGCGTTCAGCATGAGAATAGGATTGATATCTTAGGCGGTTGTCTAGTTGAGCGATTGCTGTGCTTGCACGACTTTCGTAGCTCTAATGGGAGCTTTAAATGCGCTAGGACCCCCTTCGCAGGACCCTTGTTGATAGCAGTACCAATAGGAACTGAAGAGGCTATCCTGGGTAAATAATTTCAAAAATAATAATAATAATAATAACAACGGCTGTTAATCCAGCGTGGTCAAATATTCTGATATGTGAGATTTTTATTTACAGCTTAAATTAAAAATTTGTCATAGAAGGAGGGAAAGTAAACAATGAGTGAAATAATGGTGATAGATAGCGATTGTAGCGAAGAAGGAGTGGGTAAAGGAGACGTGAGGCAGGAAAAGGGTAACAGTAAAAGCGAAAGTGTCAACGGAGAGGTCAATCGAAAAAGTGGAATTGAATGGGTAAAAGATGAAAATGAAAAAAATAATAAACAGGACAGAAGTTGAATATTTTAATAATGATACGCAAACACCTTATTTTCACAAAAGAATAATCAGTTTGACAAATCAACAGGTAATTTTTAAAATGAAATCTGAACGTGTTTGTATGAAGAAGGTTGTCAATGTTAAAGAAAACGCAGCGTTCATAATAAACCTAGGAGAGTTGTCGCACCATGCTGACTGGTCGAAAGACGATCTCGGCACATGGCAAAACAGAGGATATAATAGCGTTGTACTAACGTTTAACGAAGAAGGTAAAATTATAGATTCTACAAGAGTTCCAAGAAAGCTTTCAAAAAGAAAAGAACTGGTAGAGAATGAAGTAAAAGATACTAGAACATATTACAGATGCGCAGCATCTCCTCATTTTCGCCGGACAGAAACTCACCTTGTCAGTCATACTTGTAATTTATCTGCCTATAACATAATACAGTGCTATTTTGAAGGAGAACCGCATGATTTTTAAGTAAAGTCGCATGGAAATAGTAAGACATCGAAACCTTTCTACCCAACTTCACAAAGTACAAAAAAGCAGCCTCAAATTGCACGTCTTATGGTCCAAGCAAGATATATGATGATGAATTTGAAAAAAGTGGTCAGTGATTTACCACGTAACATTAATCAAGTGAAAAATAAATATTTCTTAATTTCTAGTTAGGTGGACGCATCAGGGTCATGCAATAAAACATTTCACTTCTAATTTACACGGTTTTTTTTGTAAGAACATTGAAATGGAAGAAAGCCTTGCAATGTTCTTAACGTTTTTGCAATGAAGTCTATAAATGTTCTTAAGATGTTTTAATTTTTCTACCTTTATCTTATGTTCTGATATTCTTTGTTCTTATAAAAAACGTGTATTCAGATATATTAAAAATTTGGCTTCAGCCTGAGGTGTCATTGTTCTTATCACAAAGTGAAATATAATTAACTATTTAATATTTTGTATTTAGATTCGAAAAAGTCGATCTAGCGATCATATAACAGAACTACTAACAAATGGAAGGGATGAGAAAATGTTGATAAATAATGTCATGTTCGACCCCCAAGTTAGATTCGTTGTAGCTCCTAAGGAGACACTGCGTGACGTTGGAAATTTTTGTACCGTACCAGGCCCAACGATTTCACCCTTTGTTTTGGACAAAACATTCAAAGTGGGTAGATTTTTCGTAACAACGAGCGGTTACCAGCATCCCATGTTAGTAAAACGATTGGATAATGAAAGACCATGGATCCCCGGGCCTGCACTGTTCCATTTAGAGGAAGACGCCAAGGTATACCGTTATTTTGGACAAACTTTAATCGAAAAAGAACCGAAAGTCGCAAATGCCTTATTCATTGGTATGGATAGGGAAAAAGCAATTGCAAATGGATTTATGCCGTTAATTGGATATTCAAAGTCGTTATACTGCAAAAACATCTTGAAGACGATATTTCGCGAAAATTAGATAAACTGAATTTTTCCTGCCAAAACAAAAAAACTGTCATGAACGATATTTTCGGCAATGAAAATATCTTATCTTATATATTTTATTACATCGCGCTAAAAATTCTTATTCGACTATGGTTCCTGGCTGGCTATCAAATAAAATCAAAAATAATTGTATACCTTATCTTTTATAGGTAAACGTAATATATCACCCAAGCCGACTAAAGGCCGGTTTCCATACAACTGCATTTTGCGCCCAGTCGTAAAAAGCGCCGTGACTTTTGATCTACGCATGCGCATTATCAGAATAATGCCGCTGACCTCGCGCTTTTGCATGCGCTAAGGCGATTTAAAAAAAGTTGAACAAGCTCTACTTTTTGCGAGCTACATTTTGCGCTTCAGCTTAACAGCCAATCAAAAGGTAGAAATCTACATGAATTACGAAAGAATTTTTAATTAGATCATTTCAAGATGGCTAGCAACATCTCGTTTCTGTGTTAAATTTTTGTCAAAGCCAAATGAATGTAGAGAATCAGAATAAATATCAATCAAGTGAAGTAGATGAAAAACAAAATAACATTAATGAGTCTGTGGAGGCACAAAGAAACAACGTTGCAAACAAACTTAAAAAGACTACTCGTGATCTGACAACATTAAATCCTTAAGCAAAACGTTGTATAGTCCTTTGATTCTTCTTTCTATGGAAAGTCGTCTCATCCACATGTTTTTCTTACGTATTTTACAACGTTGTTTATTTCTACGCCATAAAAATATTGCTAGGACTACTCTCAAATTTTGCAGCAACAAATATCGTCTGTTTACATCAGCCATGTTTTGCAAAAAACACGTGAGCGAAAATCGCTAAATGGAAATGGTTCGGTATATGTGATGAAAGTCGCGGCGCATTTTACGACTGGGCGCAAAATGCAGCTGTATGGAAACCGGCCTTAACTACGTTGTTTAGTTGAAATTTTCGTTTTTTAACTTGAAATCTAAAAGTGGCACCGTATTTGGATCGATGCTCCAGGTCTACAGCCTGTTTCCGTTGGTCACGCAAGAACTGAATAATTTTCTCTCCGTATGCGCTTGAGATCATTGTGCTTTGACGTGCCGCTCTATTCATAAGCCAGTTACAAAATTATTTTCGTTGTCGGTTACTGTCGACAAACCTTCCATTTTATTTGTATGTTTATAGTATTTGTATGTTTATACCAGACAGCTTGGGCAGTTGCAGTCTGTTCTGTCATAAAGTGTGGAACAACAAGAACGAGAATAGCTAAATATGTTATATACATAATAAATACTCTATCGATTAGGATAAAAAGCCAAAACATATACAAGATGGTGCATCTTGTATATGTATATCCGCAAAGGAGAACATTCGACAAGGTAGATCCTGTATCGAAAAATCTAAGGAAACGCCATAGTACCAGAAACATGATAAACAATATTCTGACGCTAAGCCACTCAATAAAGGAACCTGCACTACATAGATATCTTGAACTCTCAACTTATGAAAGAACTGTCATCATTTCAAAACTCACCGAAATAACAGAAGTCCTTGTTAAAATGTCAAAGGGAAATAAGGACCTCCAAAAAAACTGAAATTAAAATAGACCATCAAAAAAAATTAATTCTTCAACAAAATTTACAACAGCCTCTTACTGCTCATCTTGAGAATAAAAAACAGCACCAAAACTCTGCTTCTATCAGCATGGATAATTCAGTACGGAAAATAGCCAACGTGGAACATCAACAAACTACTGAGAAAACATTAGCCAGTGCATTACGAAGTGGAAATCGCTTACCAATCACCAATTATTTTGATACATGCGCGTGGCATGTATCAAAATGAATCACTGATACTACATCAAAATCAACGAATTTATCAATTTCCACAGCAACATATTCAAAACATGTAGAAGATCGAAATCATGCTGTGCAAGGAAACTAACATTAGTTCAACATTGTTCGAAGCAGAAGAGGTAAAACACCAATCTTTGGTACTAGAAGAAGCTCCAACAAGAGTATCGCTGGAACCCGCACAGCACGCAATATAGATATTTTTATTGGGGGTGTTAATCCTTCCTTATCCTGCGATGCACTGTTAAATCATATTACAAATAACTAGTCTGTAACACCGACATCTGTAGAAGAAAACAAAACAAATATAATCAATCCTTCAAAGTCACCTTTAATGCTACTAATAAAAATGTAATATTCGATACAAACTCTTGAAAAGAAAATATCATAGTTAAAGTATTCCGCACAGCAAGATCATTTCTAAATTCCGCACCTTCTGTCAATAACTCAGATAACTACTCGTCATGGTATCAAAGCCAATATCCCTTATATACAACATTTAACTGATCATTTTCAGGTTATATTTGTATCTGTGCACTGGTTATCTAATTTAGAAGATGTTCTTCTTCATAACTTCTCTAAATCTATCATGTTATCTTTGAAACTATTCACGAAGATAAACATATTTTTGCACTTAAGTGCTCATGCAAGGTTCGCCGTTGACAGCTAAATCAATCCAGAGTACAAACAGCAACATATATGAAGCTGAATTTGTAATATGTGGAGACTTTCAAACCTTTCTATCTAATATTTATGACGTTCTTCAAAAAAACATGATAACAGAAATAGATTATCTCCACCCTTATCCTCATTTATAATAACTTAGATCTCATCGACATCACAAAAGGAAGTGTGCTTGATCATGAGTCTTACATCGATCATATTGCTACTCCTAAAGATACTAGTCTATCAATAGAATCTTCTGGAATACTTGAAAGACATCATCTCAATACAAACGACCACCTACCCACCTTCGTTATATTAAATAAGTCTTCCTGCTAAACAATCAATCCGTCACCTGAAGAACAACATCATTTTGATAAAATGATACCAAAACATACAACATCGATCAAACGAAATGCGTCCTGCAACATCTGCACTTATCAAAAGTGGTGTTCGCTTTTGCCACCCAAACACTATATTCACACTCTTCCACACTCTACTGATACCGAAACTACTGTATGGTCTAGAACTCTGTCAACTCAATCGAACATCAATCACAACACTTTCCTGTGCAAGAACTTCACTATAAAGCTTATTTGATCTATCAAGACATAGCCTTAATATAATTCAAACAATAGCTTAAATTCGTACCATCGATACTCTAATACGACAGAAGCAACTTAATGTGGTCTTTCTATTGATGAGCAATGACCGTACTTGTAAAACCTTTCTGTCATCTTCCAGCCTTTTCGACAGTGCTAACGCCATTTGTAACGATAACTCGATGAATATTGCCGAATTCTTACTATTTCCAAAAATACTTTGCTACAAAACCGATTCTTGATGTAAGCAATTACCCGATCTTCCAGCAAGTAGTATCATGTTTTGAATGGTCTATGTCTAAAAAAAGAACCGAGTTTAAGAGTTATTATACGATTTTTACGATGTACCAAGTTTGGTGTTTAAAGAAGAAAACTTATTATTATTATTAATAGTGTTGTTTTATGTTTCAAGAAGAAAACTTAATATTATTAACTAGCCGGGTTAAGCCACAAGTAACTGTTGTTGAACGCCTTGAGGAGCGCTTAATAAGAACCGCAAACTGTGCGACCCGGTGAGGTGGAGTGCTTTAGTACAGGAATGCAGGTGTCGTAAATCAAGTGGAGGGCACACACCATTGCAGTGTTGCGACTGTAACATATTTTTCAAAAAATAACTTTCCCGCAACAAAAGCTGAATTAAAACAGAGTTTACAAACCGTTGTTACTCCGTCATAGCAAAAACAATCGGGAAATATTATTTTATTTTGTGGAATAAGTTTCCGTGAAAGTTCAAAATTCAATCATGACAGTGGGCCGAGAACGCAAATACCCTTTTCATAAAAAACTTTACTGCAACTTCGGTTTAAATTAAAACACAGGAAAAATCCAGTCGTTACCCCATCCAGCTAAAAAAAACTCCATAATTGGAGTGCTCTAGTACAGGTATGCAGAATATGTCGTGAATAGAGTAAAGCTCACACAACATTATAGTGTTTCGGTTGTAATGTATTTTTAAAAAAAAATATATATATATAACTTTACTGCAGCTCTAGCCGAAATATAAACACAGTTTACAACCTGTTGTTACCCCGTCATAACAAAAGAAAATAGTCAATATTATTTTATTTTGCGGAGTAAGTTTCAGTAAACCTTAACAAATTAATCACACCCTGGACTGAGCACTTAGTACAGGTAATTGGTGTCACACATGCGTTAAAGCCATAAGCCACTTATCGCAACTTCAATTTAAATTAAAAAAACACAAAGCACCCTGTTGTTAACACCGGGGTTAAACGTTTATTGCAGGTAAAAAAATTTATCACAACGGATTAAATAAAAACACAGGAAACAGCCCGTCATTGGGGTAACACCATTTTCCAAAAATCCTTATCGCTTCGGTTTTAAAAGAAATCAGTGAACAGCCTGGCGTTAACCACGTTTAGTTTAAAAAATTACTCAGCAATTTTTAAAACAGTAATAAAAGTGGTCCCTGCCAACTGCATTTAGCGTAAGAATTGTTAAGAATTGTGTTGCAGCCAAACTGCATTTGGCTCCATTCACTTGCTGCCAAACTGCATTTGGCTACTTTCACTTTTTAGCCAGAGGTAGCTAAAAGGTAAAAACGAAGCCGTAAAAAACGGGGTCTGCCAGGGACCCAAAATAAAGCAGCAGGACCGCGGGCATTCTCCGTCCGCCTCGCTACTTACGACGCCATGTTGCGCAGAGACAGACATAATACGGCTATTATAATAGAGACTAGTCGTTATCCGTGAAGAAATCCACGGGTTCGGCCGTCCTTTAAATTCACCCGTCGCAACAAAGTGGATTAAAATAATATCGCATTTGATATTCGTGTTTCCGTAGCACGTCTTTCTAACTCAGCAGAGGATCCGCGCAGAGACAGACAAAATACAGCTATTATTAAAGAGATAGCCGTTAACCCGTGGAAGAAGCCACGGGGTCGCCCGTCCTTTATATATCCCATTTTGTGTTTCCGTAACAGGACGCGGCTTTCGCGGACAGACAGACAAAATACGGCTATTATTAAAGAGACTAATGGCCCGTGGAAGAATTGCGTGTGTCTCGCTACTAGCGGTACCATTTTTCGTGAGAGACGTATATGGGTATCATTGCCGCCCCATAAGGGGCGGCTCTTAGTCCGCCAGGCGTGAATAACAAAGATTTTTTTGCTGAGCGAAATCTTGCGTTTCGTGCTGTGCTACTTGATTTCGTGTAAACAAACTACTTAAGTAGTACAGCTTCGAAGTAGCACAAACTTTAAAATAAACGAATAGAACCTAAGAAAAATTAATTGTGAAACTGTGCTTAAAAGCCAGGTTTGTGACATCAAACTGTCATGGCGGCGACTATAGAAAGGTTTGAGTGAGTATTACTGTGTAACTGACACTGATGCGATGATGACAGTGATCTGGAAGAATCTTTTAATGATGACAACTTTATACATTCTTGCATTACATAGCTGTGAAAAACACTTTGTTGATAATGTTGATAGCTAGCTAGATCAATTTCCATGCTGGACTCATCATTTGAACACTGCTAAAAAGCCTACACCCTGGAGGTAGCTAGCTATATGTCTATGTAATGTAAGTAGCTGCAGTATTTTAATTGTTTTTCTTTAAGTGAAGTTCTGTAAAGTCCTGTAAAGTAGTCACCTGAATTTCAGCTGTGCAAAAAGAATGTGTAAGTTTGGATTTGGGAAAGAGGGAGCACTCGCATTTTTCCAAACGTCCAATTAACATTCGGCTAATCTGTACGTTCGGGAAAGGGGTAAGTCAAAAGCAAAGCATACAATGGAGTATAAGATTGACGATTTATAGTACGTATGCATTTTTGAATAGACCCATTATAGTAGTTGTTGACAAATGATTTTTGTCTGTTTTACCCGCATGTGACTGATTAATCCTTGAACTATAACTTCATTTTTGGATTGCTTATTTGATCAATTATATATCTTTTTAGAGTCAAAAAAGGACAAATCTGATGGAGATCCTAACTGGAAAAATAAAGGACGTACTTGTAAATGATTAAAGGAAAAAACCTTCTCATACGTCACAACCAGTAAACCACAAGGTTTTTTGGCTTGAAGTTGCAGAAAAATTTGCCACCATTAACATGAACTGATGCATATATCAATAGATTTTGTTTTTTGCAGATTTTGTAGTTTGTTTAGCAGATTTTATAGATTATACCTTTAAATTTTTAACCTATAAATTTGATTTAAAAATATTAAAGCTGCAGGTCTACTATTATGGTAACCGTTGGCCTGATTTTTTTTTATGTTTTTATGTTGTATGATATATACTTTTACATTTTTTATGCGTGTGCCTGAACAAAGTGTTATTTTGTCCTAAAATCTTATTTTTTGATTGGGATTTTTTAATTTCTTTTTTAAAAAAATATTTATAAAATTTTATTTTAAATGCTTCACAGACTGCATTTTAAACGTTTTGAAAGTATCAATTGTGCATGCAAAACAGTATAAATATAATCTAATTTATAGTGAGGTAGAATGTAGCAAGAAATTCAGCCGTATTTCACTGCATATAATATATACTCTACTGTGCAAAATAATTCTTTAAAAAACTTAACTGGAAATATTTTGTTATTCTTTCCGGATCCTAATAGTTATAGACTGTTTGCTGTTCTTGAAAAAATCCACTAGAAACAAAATCGAAGTGCATGTAACTTGCAGATTTAAACCTAGCATAGAAGCTTGCGGAGGTGGGATGTGCACACGTGGTCAGATAAAACGCACTGCGTATCCTTTCATTGTGCACTTCGCGTGTTGGTGCAACCTCGACCCCAGGGTTTATAAAAAGAGAACCAGCCCTTGGGTCAAGGTTGGATTTGGGGCTAATCATCGCTTCGGAAAATAAGGGGTGCATATGTATCATCTTTGAAAGAACAACTGTCGTATCAGGGTAAACAAGGGCGGCAAGTAGTTGCAACTATATACTAGTATATAAAATCTTTATTGCAGCCTATGTTTAAATAAGAACACATGAAGCAGTCCATTGTTAACATAGGGCTGAACGGTTAGTCCAGGTAAACTGTGTTGCACATCCGTACAGGCGTTAATACCGAGAAAGTTTAAAAAGTAATTGTCACAGTGGGCTGACCTAAGGGGTCAGCCCACCACTGTACAGGTAAATCAAGTTGCAGATGTGCATAGGCGTAACAGCCTTTTTCAAAAAAGTCTGTTGTTAACTGTGGGCTAAGCGCTTAGCCGTACTTAAACAGAGTTGAACAGGCGTAAAGGCGTATTACCCTTTTCCAAAAAAACTGCACCACAACTTCGGTTTAAATAAAAACACAGGGAAGAGCCTGCCGTTACCCGTCCAGCTAAAACAATTGCTCAGCCATTTTATTTGCAGAAAACGTTTTCAAGAAAATAATAAAAGATGTAGCTACCTACCTAACTGCATTTAGCATAAGAATTATTGCTTAAGAATATTTTGTAGCCAAACTGCATTTTTATACTTTCACATTTTAGCCAAAGATATATATAGCTAAGGAGCTAGCTAAATAGCAACAGCCTCAACTAAGGTAGGATAAAAAGCTCTTATACCATTTAGAATAGTAATAAGTAAGGCTCTAAATGGCTAGCTAGCTAGCAAAATCTTTGTTTCTAGCCAACAAAAATATAAAGCTTTCAGAAGATAAAAAGGTCAAACAGGCCTACAAACTTCACAGCACTGACCACACATGACCATTTTTAAAACCAAAATGGCCTTCGTCAGCATGGTCCTTCGTTGGTATGTTCAGGCCGCGAGAATATTGGATTGGTTTTTCAAAGAATCAGGCGTTTTGGTTGGTATACTACGGGCGAGCGGTCAAAACAAAGTCACTCAAGCTGTCAGTAAAACTGTCCCATTTGTTTTCTGTGGCACCTGAGCGAAAACGGCGAGACAGACAAAATACGGCTATTATTAAAGAGATAGTGTTGTTTTATGTCGTTGTGAAAGTTGGCTAAGCTTAACTCTCAAAAATGGGATCATGGACTGCATAAAATATACACAAAAGTTATATCGAATCATAGTCTAAACTATGGACAGGTTCCTTAAAGATTTTTAAGAAAAATTGGGTGTCATGCTTTTTAATGTCTGGAATAACATTTTCTTGAAAAATTGCCCTAAACAAAAAGATTGAAAAGCCAGAAAAAAGTAAAAAATTACTGAATCATGAATTTGAAAGCCAGAAGGCTATCAAAAAACGAATAAATGAATCCAACTCACAATTATTGAAAGTAAATGAAATCTTAAAAACCCAAATCAATACTCTTCGAACAAACTTAAACATAGAGGTTACTCAAAACACAAAACACGTTGGAGCAATATGAAAGGCAGGAAATGGTAAAGACCCACAACCTAAAAGAAGTGTAAAGTATAACAAAAACACCATGGATCTTATTTCAAAGAACTTTAAAGCTTACCTCCCACTTCAAAAAAAGTTCATCTTATTCTGTTTATACTATGTTGAGAATTTGTAATTTAACATTTATTAAGTAAAATTCGAAATAATAAAGCTAATATAAAGCCACATTTTTTTGGTGTTTACAGCATGCTTCCTTCTCGAAAGCCGCCATTTTGTGATAATTTTTTTTCGGATTAAACCCAGTTTGACGTCATCTCCCGGATGGCAAAAAAAGGCCCCCTGAACATGTTGCCGTAAAACGATAACTCGGATAAAAAGAAGAAGAGTAAATTATTGCAACTAAGATTAATTTTGTTAATAATTATAAAATGTGTTTTTGTGCTATGCCTTTTTGCAATAAGAATAATAGAAGTAGCGCTGGAAAGCATTCCTTTGCCAGTCTTCCAACAGGCAAGAAACAACCTGCTGCGTGTACTCATTAACAGAGTCGATACGCTTTCAAAGTCGAGTTTTAATCACTAGAATGTTTTGATCAACGCTGGCAAAAAAGGCTTTGGCAATTCTAAATCTCTGTCCACTTGTCTTTGCATTAGGCCTTGTACAAATTCTGGTATAGGTGCTCGCTCTTCTTCTACGTTGCGTCTAAGACTTTTCTATTATATTGTGGTACACTAGGCAGGGATTTACGGGATTTTATTTTGTTCTGCGCGCGTTGCTGTTTCTTCTTTCTTTCTTTTTTTATTTCTTTCTTTCTTTCTTTCTTTCTTTCTTTCTTTCTTTCTTTCTTTCTTTCTTTCTTTCTTTCTCTCTTTCTTTCTTATAATAATTTATTTTAATTTATTTTTCGTGTCGCGTTTCATTCTCATATCAAAGGACGCTATAGGCCCTGGGATCGAGGTTGCTTGAATTGTTATTATAATAAGCCCAGGGTTGTGTTTTAGCTTGCACCCGTCCTTTCTATGTTTACTTTCGCCATAGTCGTGATTATTAACGTTGCCAATAGTCTAGCCATAGAATGAAGTTTTCTACTAATCTTCTAAATTAAAAACGCTTTCCGAGTCTAACTCTTCTAACCAACAAAAACTCTTAGGGATCGCGGCGCAGCATTTAATTTTTTTGGGGGAGGGGGTAAGATAGGCTACAAAAGAGTAAAATAAAATGTCGCCCGCCATGGTTTGCTCTGATAACCCTAAATAGCTTCTTTTTTACTTTAAAATATACTTCCCGGCGCCGCGACCCGTCTTTGTGGGCATTTCTGTAAGTCTCTACACAAGTCGGAAAGAGCCAATCTCGTTCTCAGGGCATCGGAATAGCGAAAAAGGCCACGGTTCACTACTAAGCTATTGCTTCCACTTCCATTCTCATCCTCATAACAGCTTTCCCAGCTAGAATCTGATTCACTGCTCGGTGTGTTGTAGACTTTTTACTGGCCGAAACTTCAAAACTAAGAATCAATTACAATCGGGACACAAGATGGCGACTGGCACGAAGCTTCTTCTTCAGCTAATATTTTACAACTTTAACGACGAATATCTTGCGAACAAATCAAAATAAGTATAAAATAATTTTTTTTTCGTAATTAGTACAATATTTTGAGTTGATTTTCGATTACATTTTTTAAAGTGGGAGGTAAGCTTTAACTATGAAAACACGTTAGAGACTTCAGAGAATTCTTTTAAAAGACTTTGAAACAAGTCAACAGTTATGGGGTTTCATGTTTATAGAACCGAATGGGAGCCTGTTATCGGGAAATTTCTGAAGACAAGAATGGAGCCAACTAACAAAGTCGACAAATATACCATGGCTTTTATAGATGAGAAAGGGAATGTAGTGGGCATTTACCAAAAAGAACAAGTGGCAAATACAAGTCTCAAATCAGATCCACTAAATAATTGCGTAGCGAAAGTCACAAATCTTGGTGATGACAAAGGAATGAGAATTCCTTGTTTACTCCAATTTTCTGGAAATAGGGAAATTATTCAACTGTTGGAAAAGTTGTTTTGTACGTAGTTTTATTTTTATCAAAGCTTTTTTTAAAGTTAAAAAACCTTATTTTTTCTTCAAATTTTGAATAACTGGGGAAGTATTGGGTGAAGGGGATAGAAAACAGCTTCAAATAACTGGAATTTCGAATAACTGAAGTTTAAATAACTGAGGGAAATTTACGTTGAATTCTGTTAAAAAGTCCAGGGGGGGGGGATAAAATCTCTTCGAATAACCGGGAGTCTACTTATTTAAAGTTATAGTGTTATCTCATAGGATATATATATATATAGGATAACATGCAGACCAAAACGAACTACATTAAAGGCGTTCAGAGATTTTATCGAAAAAAGTAGTCTGGAGGTGGAGTCTGATGGTTGAAAACATAATATGGTGCAATGGAGTATGAAAAAGGTGGAATACATTGACTACCAGAAACATACTGCTGTGTGTTGTCACTATACAAAAGAAAAAGGAAATGGTCAGAAAAAGGATAGATCATGTGTTCAGATTGCAAAATCTTTATGCAGAAACGATCAATAGCAAGACATCAAAGCTTTTTTGTATAGGATCCAAACGGAATAGTACTGTCGCCTTTTAATGTTACAAGAAGCAATGCAAGTTAAATCAAAGCGTTTTAAGATAAGTCTTAAATACCTTACGCAAAGATTCAATTGGTAATGTTTTTCGAGGGGGGTAGTGGCATATTGGTAATAAGTTACTATCTTTTAAAGGGAAAATAACAAAAAGAACAAACTGGTTGAAATTCGATAAAGTGTTAGGACTGATATGAAGTTGGCTAAGCTATACTTGCAGTATATGTGCAAACTTATACAAGAAAGATACCACAACTCCCTGGACATGTACAGTATGCACAACTTTCAGGATTTGAAAGAAGCCATTGGAAAGTATACCGAAAACAACGATGAACTTAAAGCAGGTTTAAAGCTTTCTTTATCATTTTTGTTTCTTAAATCAGCTCAAAAAACACAAGCTACGTATATCGAAAAAGATGAAAATAAAGAAGTTGAAATCTTTATTAGTGGAAATAAAGATCAAGCAGCATTTTTTTAATGAGCGAGAGCAACTTTCAACAACGACCTAATGTATTCTTGTTGTTATTTTAGATATGAAATGCAGTTTTCAATTTGAAAGTTTTTTTCCTATACCAGTTGTTGTTGGTACTGAAAGTGACCGTATTGCACTAAGTCTAAGAATGTCAAATAAAATTTGAAATTGATGAGGAGTTTAGCATTTATCCTGCTCAGGGAAGTAAAAAGTTCCTGAACAATAAAAAAAATCTATTTCCGTGACACTGACAAGAAATGGCCAAGTAAATGTGTTGTATGATAATGAGGTGACAAAACAGCAAGCTGTAATGATAATACTTGTCTAAAGACAGGTGGTTATGGCTATGTAGAGGTTATACCCTCTAAAGATTCCGAAATAATCCAAAATCTTCCTTGTTGCAAGGATTTGGCAAATTATACGATGACCACTTTGACTAACATTAAAGTAACACAGTACACAGGAACAAAGAAGAACAACAGAAAACATTAAACAAAACAATGATAAAAACAGCTACAGTTTAGAGACAATAAAAACAAGCGATTGAGTGCATAAAATAAATAAAACTTATTAAAGTGAATATCCTTTAACGGATAAATTTCAAAGGAATTCATTACGAATTCGTAGATAAGAAAAAGCAGGCAACGATCTGTGCGCCAGAACTTGTGACTCTGGCAGTGGCTTTACACGTGTTAATGGGCCCAACACTCAGCCCTACACAGATCATTGCTGCAATGGACCAGCCTAACAACAGGACCAGCTTGTCGTAATTGAGGTTTTATGCTACTAGGGTCGAAAAATTAGCACAAACAGAAAAAACAAAAATTATAACCCCAATTGGCTCTTTTAAAAAGAACTCGGGTCAGCAGGATCGTACATTCTGAAGGCCAAGTGAGCGAACTTGGTCTCCCTACTGGACTGGGGAAACAAGTGGGATGGTCAACCCCAAAGACAAGACAAAACGTCAAGCCCCCTTGCTATGCTTCTTACATGGTCTCAAGAAAGAGAAAGGAGTGAGCAAACTGCACTTTCACGGTGGGTTGACCAATCAATGGTCAGCCGGGGTAAATTGCAATCGCTAGGAAAATTTCCTCCCCCTATTTACTTTGTTGCAGAAAAGAAGGCTAACTTCTACTAAAGAACAGTATGTAAGCTGAGCGATTGTTAAGTTGCGATGAATCCACCGCAGTAATGGCACGATCGTCACACTTAAGCCAGGTGTTATGCTTGTCCTTGATAAAAGCCCAGTAATGGCCTGCCCTAAGAGTGCCGGAGTGGTTGATGGTTGCAACTAAATTGTATGTGTTATTGAAACACACATCCTCAGAGGGATGGGATGGTACTTCCAAGACGTGATGTTTCTTTGGAAGGCACAAAACCAACCTGTTGTCTTTAAACGATGACCCATTAAGAGATGTATACCTTAACAATTGGACAACTAAACCACAATTTGATATTTTTGTCTCGACTGTTGCTTCCTGATGTGACAAGCACTGGGGACAATATCACTTGTTGTCGCCTAAAAGTTGCTGAGGTTGGAAAAAATAATTAAAGTAGTCCGATATTGACATAAGCGTTGGTAAGGTTAAAATGGGCTCCTTTTGGGTTCTTGAACATGAATAAAAGCAAAAATTACAGGACGTTGTTGTGGTCAATGTTACCGAGAGAATGTCGTCCACCAAAGATAAAGATCCGATCAACTCATCAATAACAACTTGTAAAATTTCAGGGACATCTTGTTGGCTGTGGTAATAAAACTCTGTCTTACCTGGAGCATGCATTTTATTTTTGCATGGACCGCAAAAAATTTGATGGGTCAATTGCCGAACGCGAGCAACTTAAAAGGGACATATTCATGACTATAGATTTCTCTAGTGGTGACAACAAACAAGTCTCTGATGGCAACTGAGCCCAGAGCTTTGGAAGGACAGTTAATGCTTGAAGAATGGAGTTCGCATAGCAAGAATTGCCTTTGTTTATCAATCCAGGGTGAATGTTGGAAACAGCCTTTTTGGTTGATGTTTGATTAGGATGCGTGGGCGGAGGTTGGGCATTTTGATGCGGTTTTAAAGTTGAAGAATTTGCAATAGGGAAGTGATTGTTTTGTGATATAGGTGAAGAGGAACTACTGTCTAAAGGCTCCTGGGACCATTGTGTCGACTCTCTGGCAATCCAGATACAAAAAAACCTTTCATGCTCATATCACCAAGTTTGCGTGCAGTTGAAAATGCAGCACGGCTGCTGAAACCAAGAGATTTTAAACAGCAAGTTACAGACTTTGAAGAGTAACCTCTAGCACCTACCTCAATGGCAAATATATGTGGCAACCATCCGTTACCGCGTATTACCTCAACTAGTGGAGCATATTTATAAAGCTTTTTGGAGTGCCAAGATTCCATATTTTCCTCACAAGGACAAGTAAGCTCAATTAGGATGACGTGCTTAGAACAGTTAGAATATATCACAATATCCGGTCTTAAAGAGGTGATGGCTATATGGCCTGGAAAAACGAACCCGTTGCCTAGGTCTACTAAAAAGACCCAGTCGTCGGCAAGGTGCAGGAGACCTGTTGGTTTTGATCTTTTGCCCGAGGTGTAGGTACCTGCCTTGACAAAGGGTACTTTGCGGACACACTGTTTAGTGGATGGTATTACTTCGGAATAGAAGTTTTTGAGATGGAAAAGAAGCTCGTGAAGGACAGAATCATGCTTGAAAGTAAACCTGCCTTGCGACAGGGCAACCTTACAGGCTCCTAAGACATGTGCTGTTGTGCACATCTCCTTTCTGCATAAAAAGCAAGAGGATTCTGAAATAATTTTCCAGCGCTTTAAGTTACTAGGAGAAGGAAGGACATCGTACGTAGAGGAAAGACAGAAAGACAACAAGTTTGGAGGCATGGCTAGAATGGATTTCCATGACAGGTCGTTTTTGACATAATTCTCACATCTAGTCCAATGTCCCTGCACTTGTAACTGCATAGCTCTACTTATATCAACTTCTTTATTGATGTTCTTTGCTATTTCAGAAATCAACTTTCGATAAGCATAGCACTGCTTTGTACTTGGGAGTTTTAAAGCTTTGTTCGTACCTAGTCCGGCTCTGCCATATTGCGGAGTGCCCATGACAGATTTAACTGCAACCTCGGCCTCAGCGGTTTTAACTGCATCCTCAACCTTCCACAAACCTGTTTTCAAAGGAGGGGCACTGCCAGACACTAATGGATCTTTCGAATCTCTTAATAATAAGTGACCGCTCTAACAGCTCAAAATTACCGCTTGCAATGAGAGAGTGTATTGTCAAAAAACAATGCGGAGTTGGTGATTTTTGTTCTATGTAGATATTATCACTTTTTATAAAAAAACACTTTATAAAAAGCCGTCAGAATTTTTGTAGTCATCACGATTTGTCGGTAAAAAACAGTAAATTTAATTGAGTCCTAGGACAACGATTGACACACATTGAACTTGTAACGTCAACTAAAGCAAGCAAGCAAGCAAGCAATGCAATAACTTGAATGTCAATGAACAATTCCCTTTACTTTTTTTAATTTTAGATGAAAGAATTAGTCAAATTTTTCGAACTTACAACAAGTAGCAACCTTGATTTGATTGTGGCGCTGTGCATAATATGCATATTATGCACAATCTGGAACAGCTAATACGTGGGTGTATGACCGGTAGCAACAGTCAAAAGTGGAAGAATTCGCTTTTCTCCGGAGTGAGGTAACCTGTTTACCTCAAATTACATTTTACTAATTAGAAATTTGTAAATAAATATCTAACTCTTTAATATCACTTTGCTTGAAAAAAGAATAACAACGTCAACACCTATTTCCACCGTTTTGAATGGCAGAAAAAAGGAACAATCCACTTACATCTACTCGTTTGGATTTAAAACAAAACACTGAAGACTTAGCATTGAATCGCATTAAATGGACCATGGAATCAAATCCATAGGCTACCACGTATGATTTAAAATTTCTTTAACCCCATGACTCATTATTTATTTTCTGTAACGTAATTTTCTCAATATTTTTACTTTTCATTCCATCACAGGTACAAAAGCTACAAAAGAGCGTCAAATCACAAGAGCCACGCTGATGACAGTGGGGTCATTTATTTGGAGCACGACCGTCTTACTTTTGCAAGCAAACTCAGAGCGTACATGGATATCATTCTGGAACATTAATGTGTCGTATGGATGTGCAAGTAATTATTATTTGTATGTGAATTATTACCCAACAAACATTTATTTACAACTGAATAAATGTTTTTATTTTATATTAGATTTCCGACGGACATCAGATATTACTGAAATATGTGACAGGCTATGTTGCCAAATATGAAGACTCCTTTCAATTAACAGGTAACTACTGAAATAATTGCAAACACTAAAACATTTTTTCTTTCATTAAACATACAACACTTTCTTATAGGAGAAAACGCTTGCAACGTTCCCTGTTTCACTTTGGTGGGCCAGTATTTCATGCAACTGCAACTAACAGCGCCAGAAATGATAACTCACTTCGAAAACATCAAAGTTAATTTACACAGTTTGTTTTCTTGTCAATCCTAATATTCAATGTCTTTATCTTTGACACCAAATAAAACAAAGATGATTGTTATTCCCAAACCGCTGAATACGAACGGAAATCCGGTAATTCAGAAGTATCTGCAAAGGCCGCATTATTGCTCAGAGATGTCGCTGGAGAACTATATTCGTAATTTTGATACAGCAAAAAGTGTAATTCCCCTATACACATTATCAGTTATTGCCTTTTGTGCAAATTTTTGTAACACTTCTTTTTTTTTAGTCACCCCCACCATATAAGGATCATAAGCCAAGATTGGTGGCAACGTGATATGCCTTAATAATTAACACTGTATACTTTTGGCAACATAGGCTAATGACAATACCATTTCGAAATGCTTCGAAAATTGTACACCCAGAATCGGAGAACTTACCCGAATCGATTGCATACTTTCATAATGCCTTGATCATTAATCCCACGTTTTGGAGCGATAGTCTGGAAATATGCAATCATTTGGAAGCATCCGTTCACAAGCGTTATTTCATTGACACATTTCTATTGTATCTTACGTCGCTGCGTTTAAAGATCTTGGCATACTAATCTGGTAAGTTTATAGCGAACCCAGCCTTTCTGATGTTCAAAGTAATGATTCTAACGACCCTAACCAATTTCAAGATACAGTTGACCAAACTTTTACTTTATTCTTATCAAATACAACATTTAGCTCCATACTTATTAACTGCAGCATATTTTTTTGTACCTCCTTAACAGAGTTCATTGAGGAGAGAAAGTAACTTTTCATGAGGAATCATTGTGTACAGCATTGAAAAATCAAATGTAGACATGCATTTGCCACGCGAGGGAGAATTTAACTTTTCAATATTTTTAATAATTGTTCTGTATAACCCAAAAGGTTTTAACACCCGAATAGAAATGAGATTTATGATGATATGCTTCAATTTGAGAGTAGAAGAGCTTAAGAACAGAAGATATAGATTGAGATAAAGGCTTAGTAGAACATTTAGGTGCACCGATAATGAATCTAAATTTAGTTGGTGTTTTATGCATTTTAGGCAACCAGTAAATCTGAGGAAGACATTCGTTTTCTTTATTTACCTTTAACTTGAAGCTATCCCGCAAGGCAGTTATCTGGGAATTAATCACATCTAGTGGTAAGGAATCACACTTCTGGTACGTCGTTATCTGTCAAACCCTGTTCGTTCACCAAAACATTGGCGTAAAACCTTTAACAAATTATTGCTACATTGCCAGTTGCCTTATCAATAGGTGTTACTATGATGATGAGGTGAAAAAACAGCTAGCTGTAATGATATTTCTTGTCTAATGACAGCTGGTTCTACTATAGTTAGAGGTTGCAACCCTCTAAAGATTTTTCAAAAAAGCAAAATCCCCCTTTTTGCAAGGATTTCCTAAAAACGTTGACCGTAAAGAGGCAGAAAAATACAACAGCGACAGAACACAACACAAAACAATAAATATTAAATCAATTAAAAATGAATTGAATAGGTACAAATGAGATAAATAAAACTTATCATAACGTGAATATCCTTAAACGGATAAATTTAAAATTATTCTTAAGGTAACGTGTTTAAGTTAAAGCAAACAACTGTCTGTGCACCAGGACTTGTGACCCTGGCTGTAGCTTTCCACATGTGTTATGGAGCTCCAACACTCAGCCTTACACAGATAATTGTTGCTGTGGACCTGCCTAATGACAGTACCGGCCTGTCGTAAATGGGGTATTATGCGTGGGCGTAACACCACAAAGATCAGATAAGAAAATCTAACCCCCTTGCAGAGCTTCTTCTAAAATGACTAAGGGCAGCAGGATTGTCATCTTGAAAGCAAAGTGAGCAAACTCTGCCTCCCTACTGGACTGGGGTAATAATCAAGATAGTTATAGAAATCTGTTCTCTTTAGCCGCAACAATATGGAGCCCTAGGCGTTCAGTATCATCCTCTAAATCCTCGTCAATCTCGCTTCTTACAAATGTACCCCATGCTTTTTCGCCCGATGCTACCCTGTTTAAAAGCTCTTCGTCGGTTTTATATTCAAACCCCTCATAGTATATCCCATCTCGATATTTAAAATTTTCCAGACAGGTAGGGCAATATCCAGCCACTGACCCTGCCCTGATACAACAGTGTAGTACGGGTACTTGTATATTGTAGTTGATTGTAAATTGATTTTGTTTTATGTATGCTTCCATTTTTTGATATTTCACTGGCTTTTAACATACACTCAAAAGGGTCAAAAATGATAATTTTAATACCCTTATGGGTATCAAAATTAGCGTCTGCCTAGTCCTCTAATGCCGGAACACCTAGGTCATACAGGTCATCCCGAGTAAGGTCAATAAGACCGAAATGGTTTCCGTAACGCTCCACATGCCCATCATCCTCAAACCGATTAAAGGAGTGTATACCGTTGGGGTTCTCGATGACGACAATCTCCTCCGCATTAAGGTAGTTGTCTTTGAACCATCTCCTTTTAGTAGAAAGAATATGTCTTTGAACATGCGCACAGTAATATGGAAGATGATGGTATTCGTCGTCATCATGTGAGGTAAGTTTTCGGTATATCATAATCATATTGTCCTTTCCGGGATCTTGAGCATGCGGTACGGTACGTTCTTTGAGCACTGTAAGTTGTCGATCTCTGTCCTCTAGCTCATCCCCAAGAAAGACAATTTCATCACCCCTATCCTCCAGATCACCCGCCATCACCGCCACGGTCGCGTCTCTATCCTCTAGGGCCTGGCGCTGCTCCTTCAGTTCGTCCTGTAGTTTTTTCACACCTGCCCTGGCAAGCCACTTGATTAGCCCCGCAGCCTTGGGCTTTCTGGAACGACGCACAATCTCCAATGCATCGTCCAATGTCACGAAGGTATCATGGCTATTTTGGTCTTGTTTTTGTGGTTGGTTAGTAATCAAGTTAATCTCATGATGCGCAAGGGTAGGAATATCCTGATATGACTTGCAATCTTTTCAATGCCCAAAAATCTACCAATATCGGCACGCTTGAACATAGGTTGATTTTGTTTGCTGGACAAGGTTTCAATGGCTTCCGTGTTAAACGTAAGCTGCGACATCTTTCTAATATATCAATATAGGCCAGAGGATTTCAACGTGGTCATTTTACTACTCTTGTGGGTAGTAAAATGGGCGCCTGTTTACGACATATCAATGTCATACATGCCCTCGAATAGCTCCCGCGTATCATCGTCAGGTAGAGTGAAATGGTTCTTGTAAAAATTGTGCTTGGTAAGTACGTCCTCCTTGAATCTACACCAGGCATGTACGGCATTGCGATCATCACATTCCGGTTTCCTTACAGTCAATCTCGGGGTACATTGCCTTTTAAAATACTCTATCCTTTACTGATTTTTTTACCGCTGACAAACTTCGGATCATGTAGTGTCATGCCCGCCTTTTTTTCCATACTCGTGTGGATCGTTTTTATCAATCACGCAACAGCACGTTGTCCATCATTGATGCCGGATGTGGAACATGCCTCGCCCTAGTTCAGAAGTTTTCTGCCTAAGAACATCAAGCTGTTCATCCCTGGACATCAAGATCGTCCTCGAGAATGGCAAATGGCAATATCTCTTTCCTTATTGCTGCGGCAAGCTTTTGCATTTCCCTGGGTAGCACCTCCTCTACAACCCACTCCAAAAAAAGGTTCCGCCTTAGGCTGACCACATCTCAACAGAAAGCAATAGAGGCCGGCGTCAGTCAGTAAAAACCGTGTCTGGATGCAGGTACTCATCCATGAGTACCCCGAAGGTCTACAAAAGCGTTACCTAATCGCATTTTATACTTACCGGAACATATCGCTGAATGGCCTGATCCCGGCCCTTCGTTTATATCCTACGGCTCTCCACACATCGACGGCCGCAATATATTGGCCTTTATCCTGGACATAAAATGATCGGACTTGTTTCCTTGGAAATAATCATCCGCTGTGGGGGACATCTTTCTATATATATCGATGCTTGCCCAGAGGTTTTCCACCGTGGTCACTTGAGAATTTTCCAAGTCCTAGGGTGTTTCCAATCTCACATACAGGCATGCATGCTTGGACCTCTTCAACTCGGCCTTGATGTCAACCCAACAATCGGAGGGTATCATGTTGGTTTCCTCGTCGATCATTTTCATGTCTGAACGCTCGTTGGGAAACCATAAAAACAGGGCTTTTTTCTGCCTCCTCAAATTTTTGGGCAAAGCAGTATACGACTGCGTGAGTAGCCATAAACTGTGCCTGCGATGCCTACCACTGATGGCAAGCTCAAGTAAGGGGTTGTCGCCGCTTATCAAGGCTTTCATCTGCTATCATGTCATCCACCACGGAACAACGTGCTGCCAACAAATGAGGATAGTTTTTGAATCCATTCAAACAGCTCATTTCCAGGCCCTATCAGGAACACGTAATCATCCTTCCATTAGCGAGGCTCTCTCAAGGTAGGTGTATTCCACCGTAGGGTAGGGCACAATATCACAATATTGTGATATTGTTTTTTATACTCATTTTCCAGCAGGTCTAGAACACGTTGTGTTTTCCCACAGCTTTGTCGGGGCCCGTAAAAATTACAGGTATGTTGGTTCATAGGACCACATCTAACATTTATTAATAATAGGACCATTTCCTATTATGGATTTTAGGGTACAGGGCGGCACATTCGGTACAAATTAATACACCACCAATGATTGTTCACCAAAGACCCCCCGGCAGGCAGGGCATAATTTGATATTTTGGGTCTTATATTCGAGGGGTGGTGGGGTATATGCCAATTTTCCCCATAGGTATTGCAATACTCTGCGGTACCTCGCAGCTAGCAGTACCTTTTCCGGGCTCTCAGGGGGTGCTTCGATGAGTTCAATGTACTGGGGTATGATATCGTATGTAAACAGAGTATACAAGAGTAGATAATTCTCATCCTGCTGAAACCCTCTAATACCCTCTAATATAACCATCTAATATACATAGCTATACGGGAGAGCGGTCACGTTTTGACGTGTTGAAAAAATCATTCTAAACAAACTTTTGTTTAATTTTTATTTTGAAATATGGCTGAAGATTATACAGTAGAAGAATTGAATGTTATACAAGCTATAAAAGAAATACATGGGAAAAAGAAAAGAGCAAGCAAGGATGTTATAAATACAACGATAACAGAGTTTGATGTAGAAGTTGTAAACAAAGTTTTAGATGATTTATGTGACAAAAATGTTATTAAATTAACTGAAAGATCTGGATTACCGAGTTACCGTTTTGTCGTCGATGTAGAAAATGTTTTACACGAAGAAGAATTACAAGAACCAGAAGAAAACTTGGATAGGGGAGAAATTTACGATAATGGTATTTTAGATCACGAGGTAAATGAGTCCAGAAATTTTGATTTGTTAAGTAATTTTGTTAGAGTTACGAACGACTTAAAGGAGTATATTGGATACGAGGTAAATAAATTGAGAGCAAAGGAATCGAATTTTCTCGTTGATCGTTTGAAAGAGGAAAATAGTTTTCTGAAAGACGCACTCAAAGATCTACGATGTCTTGTTAGAGATATATTTAGCAATATTAATAAAAAGCAGTCAAGTGAACCAAAGCCGTCAAACACCTCTCATGAATGGAAAAGTATTAGAAAAGGTACTTCGGGGGTTTTGCATACAAGAAGCAAAATTAATGTAGATAATCGTTTTAAAAGTCTTTACAACGAAGACCCGAATCCTCAAGTCAACGATTATGACAAAGAAAATTGTAGAATTAATAACAATAACATAAATGAATTTCAAAACAAAAATAGTCGACGTCCGAATCCTGTCATCAATCCTTAAGCGGAGTGGGAAGATTTCTTTGGTAACCAAAATCGGAACGATAATCAGAAAAAATTTAAAGATAAAAAGAGTAAAGTCATCAGAATAATATCCGATAGTATTCCAAAGGGGATAAGATTGAAAGAATTCAACCGTGTACTCAATAATGGCTATGCGCGAATGAAATGTTTTCCGGGTTCCAGCATACAACATTTAAACTATTATTCAACCCCAACACTAGAAGAGGAACAACCAGACATTGTTATCATTCATGGCGGTATCAATAATTTGCTGTCGAAAAATCTAAGTGCAGCATCTAATGTCGAAATAGTGAACGGATTAATTAAAATTGCAGAAAAATGTACAAACTCTGGTGTGGAAAAGGTTTTTATATCAATAATTTTCTGTCGAAAAATCTAAGTGCAGCATCTAATGTCGAAATAGTGAACGGATTAATTAAAATTGCAGAAAAATGTAGAAACTCTGGGGTGGAAAAGGTTTTTATATCCAGCTTGATAACGTGTTCACGAGTTGACGAAAGTCGAATCAATGAAATTAACTGATTGTTAAAGGAAAGATGCGAGGCCTTAGATGTTACTTTTATTGATAATGACAACATAAAAAACTCTTCTTTATGGAAAGATGGAATCCACCTTACAGACGATGGTAAGACTATGTTAGCAAAAAATTATTTATATTATCTTAATCATTTTTTATACCACAACATGTACTTCCAGTCTTGGGTATAGGTCCTTGCACTCAGACACCACAAGAGGCACAAGTTTTTTCAGATTCAAGTGAAACACAAAATAGCCCTTTGTTATTACAAAATGAAATTGATGATCTTAACCAAACACATAATTCAAATTCCGAACCTGATAGCCCGCTCGATAGTATCTGTAAACTTAGAGTTGCTAATCCCGATAATCCTCTTTTAGGTTACTTAAATATAAACAGTCTGAGAAATAAAATTGTCGACGTCAGAGAGATCATGTCTAAATTTTCTCCTGACTATTTCGTACTTGCAGAAACTAAACTGGATGAATCTTTTCCAACTGCTCAATTTAATATTGACGGATATGAAATTAGAACCCGAAAGGGCAGAAACATACATGGAGGAGGTTTAATTGAGTATGTTGGGAAAGGGGTCATTTGTAAACAGTTACACAATATTGGAATTGTAGAGAATGAAATTATCTGTTCTGAAATTACTATTAGAAATAAAAAATGGATTATAATTAGTATTTATCGGCCACCTTCATATTTGAACTTAACACAATTTTTCTATGAATTGGAAAAAATTCTAAACAATGCTCTTTCTAAATGTGACAATATTATTGTTCTGGGTGATATTAATATAGATTTTTATAATCCAAGTGATAGTGGCTATGGGCAGATGCAGTCACTTTGTGATATTTTCAATCTCAAAAACCTGATTAAAGATAAAACATGCTTTGCAGGAACAGAAGGCTCTTCAATTGATGTCTTATTGACAAACAGATATAGGTCTTTTCAAAATAGTTCAGCGTTTGAAACAGGGTTAAGTGACCATCATCTAATGATAACTACATTTTTAAAAATGCATCTAGCCCGTTTACAGCCAAAGAAAATATTCTATAGAAACTATAAAAATTTCGATGAAAAGACGTTTTTGGCTGATGTAAAAGCTGCTGACTTTTGTTGTGACACTGCCGATCCTGATTTGAACTATGAAAATCTTCAAGTAACTTTAGTAGATAAACATGCTCCTTTGAAACAGAAAAAATTGCGTGGAAACGATGCTCCCTTCATGAATAAAGAATTAAGAAAGGCTATATACTCTAGGTCAAGATTTAAAAAATAAATATAACAATGATAAAACTGAGGAAAACAATGCCAATTATAAAAGACAAAGAAACAAATGCGTAAAATTACGAAATAAAGCTGTTAAGGAATATTTTAAAAAAATAACCCAGGCCGGAGCAGTCGAAATAAAATTTTTTGGAAAGTTATGAAACCTTTTGTAAACAATAAAAATTGCTTAAGTAATGCAAATATTACGATAATCCATAACGATAATTTGATTACAGATGAAAATGAAGTGGCAACAACATTGAATAGCCACTTCATAAATATTGTTGAAAATAGCAGTGGTATTAAACCTACCTCTATTGATTTTAAATCATTTACAGATAAGAAAAAGTTGATTGAGAAAATTTTAAAAACCTATAAAAATCATCCAAGTACCTAAAGATAAAAGAAAATATTGAAAATGTGTCTGAAAATTTTTCAATTTAAGGAAATAGGTGATGAAGAAATCAAAAAGTATTTAAAGAAATAAACACTAAAGCGTCTGCAGGCGAAGATAAGATACCGCCAAACTTGCAAACTAGCTAGTGAGCACTTAATATTGCCCCTCAAAATGCCTTAAATAGTAGCATCCGTGCCAGTTTTTTCCCATCTAAAGCTAAGCGTGCGGTTGTTACACCAATTGACAACGGAAGCAAGGAAAAGTACAGTCTCAATAATTTTAGACCTATTAGTGTATTAAATTTTTTCTCTAAGTTTTATGAAATAATAATCAAAGAGCAAATAATGTCTTTCATGGAAAAAAACTTTCTGTGTACTTATCTGCTTACAGGAAAACTATAGCACCAATCACGTATTGTTACGGCTATTAGACGATTGAGAAAAAAAACTGGATCTGAATTATGTGGTTGGTTCAATATTAATGGACTTATCAAAAGCTTTTGACTGTGTCCCCCATGATCTACTTATAGCCAAACTTCATGCTTACGGTTTTGATGTAAAATCACTTGAGTGTATTCTATCGTATCTTACAAACAGAGAACAATCCACACGAGTAAATGCGGAGTATAGTATATTTGAATTAATTTTGTCAGGTGTGTCTCAGGGTTCTGTGTTGGCCCAATTATTTTAATATATTTATGAATGATTATTTTATTTTATTGTAAATAGTGACCTACATAATTACGCAGACGACAATACGATATCAGCTTATTCAAACACTATTAAAAATCTCATTAAGACTTTAAGAAAGGGAATCCGAAATTGCCCTTCTTGGTTAAATAATAACAAAATGATAGCAAATCCAAACAAATTTCATTCGATCCTTCTATCAAGAGCCAAAATTGATAACTCGAAGCTTGAAATAAACATTGGCGATAGAGTCATACAATCAGAAAGGTCCGTAAAACTTTTAGGAGTAACAATTGATGATAAATTAAATTTCAACTTGCACATTAGTAATCTTTGTCGAAAAGCCTCAGCCCAGCATTATTTAGATTTAAAAATGTACTATCTTTGAAAACAAGATCTATTTTAGCACAAAGCTTGTGTATGCAAATTTTAATTATTGTCACTTAGTTTGGCATTTCTCTTCTTCGAAATCTCTTTTGAAAATTGAAAAACTCCACAACAGGCCTTTAAGTTTTATTCATGATGACCCAAGACCAGTTGATTGCCTCCCAAATAAACATTATATGGAATTACTAAGGCACAGATATTTATGCATAGAAATATTTAAAATCTGAGAACATCAGTCCTTCTTTCATGAAAGATATTTTCCTTTTTGAGGATCTGATAGGCCAGTAAGAAGTCAAAACATGAACAACCTAAAACCATCAGTGTAAAAACAAGCACCTTTGGTCTAAACAGTTTGCGATGTTTAGCCCAAAAGTTTGGAATAAACTTCCTTTTCATACGAAGAGTTGCGAAGATCTAGTTAAATTTAAGCAAATGATTAAAAAATGGAATGGCTCTCACTGTTCATGCACAGAGCGTCGGCAATTGATTCCATAACTTGCGTAATCAATACGAAAATGGAGAGGGGAATGTTTATCTTTTATTTATTATTTATTAAATTATAGTTTTCATCTAAATTGTAAATATATAAAATATTTGGTCGGTTTTGATTAGTTTTTTGCAAAATATTATTTTTTAAAGAACTATTGTATATAATAACCGACGGTAAAATAAATTAAATCAATCAATCAATCAATCAATCTCCCTGTCTATTCCGATTGGTGTCTAATTCGTATTCGACAACAGGATGATCCTTACATTTTTTGGCATGCCGCCTCTCCTTCGCCTTGGCCAGGCAACCTATACAACTTTTTGTTCGGCCATTACCCCTAATTTTAAACATTTCCAGGGGAAACACTTTTTTGCACCTCCAGCAAGATTTTGTGAATATCTCCCTCATTTACTAGGGTGACCCACCCCATACAATACCCTAGTTACATCGGCAAGCGTCGGATACCTACCGGTTTCTAGAAAATTATATGACACCTTGCGATGGAGGTGGCCCCTGCAGATAGCTACGACATCACCCCGTTCATGTGGGGGCTGTTTGCGGGTAGGAGTACGTTTCCTTGAAGCCTTACTGGAGGCGATGCATTTGATACACTGTCTTGTCCGGCTGACCATTACGCTTAAGCTTGAAATTGTCCAGCCCAAGATAATGTTTACATTTTGAACATTTTTCCCATCCTCCATTTCTATTTGTCTCTACGACAAAACAGAAATTTTTACAGGCGTCTATTTTCGGTTTGGGGACTTTGCTTGCGGGCAACCACCCTTTTTTCACGGCCATTTCGCGACTCGCCCTACCTGCTGCGAAGTACGCAACGATTTTGAGGACGTCATTTGTATCCATTTTTGTAGATGGGCGTGAGATAACCTAAAAATTTCTTGCCTGCAAGAGCATAGGCGAAGGTGAAAGATAGGTCTACAACGGTCTCGTAGAGCATATCCAAAATCTCTTTTTCTTTGGTGATACGTTGCTTGTGGTCATTTATATATTACAATATTTTAAACATAGAGATATTTGGATGAGATTTGCCCTGTTTCCCCTTCTGGGGCTCTGGATTAGCCACTGGCCTACTAGATCTCCACCATTTTTTGGGCAAACTTATACCAGACGCATACTCCTATCGCGAACACGGCAAGCGTACCTACGCCATACATGTAGACATTATCCATCGACTGTACGGAACTGGCCCCAGAAGAGGTTTTGACTGCAGGCTCTACAGTACCCTCTTGTTGTTTCATTTCCTCCTTTCTTTTCTTCATCAGTGCTGCCAACTTGTGACTCTGGGCCACACGCCCCGGATGCTTTACTGGTTTTGTAATGACCCTCTCTTCTTGTTTCTGATCTTCTCACCCATTTATCTTATAGCACCACCGTCCGAGGCTCTTCCTTAGTCTCCTCCTCCTCCTCCTCCTCTCTATTTTTTTCTTACCCATATGTCTCGCGGTATGTCCCGCCACCAGGATAGGCGCTAGGCATCTACCAATGGTACAATATACAAGAATCCCAAGTCTGTCATGGAGTCCCGGATAATAGGATCCTCTTCGATATCTTTTTCGGAGGCCCTCAACGCTATCAATGTCCACAAGGTTCCGACCATGTTCGAGTATAGGCTGACTACGTGGGTACTCAACGCTTTTGCAGTTTTCTCGCCCTTCTCCTGAAGCTCACGTTGAAGGTACTCGGCATGTACCTTGTCGATGGCTTCATCAGGGGCCTTGTCAATAAACCCCTTGGTACATTTTTTGGGTAAGAGATGCCCCTTGCCCTTACACAGGGCCTTTTTAAAGCTTGGCGTTTATCAATGGGTTTCTCTATCTGTTCATAGGTTTCTGCGGATTCGTCGAATACTCGTGCAAGATCAGACATCCTGTTTATTATACGGTGGTATCGAAAAAAAACATAAGCAATCAGAGCATACGGTAGAAGTATAGCAATTAGTAGACACACCTCCATTTTTTATTCCCGGATAGGCACCGGGCGGTAATGGCCACGGGCAAGCGTTGTAATCTGATCGGGTTGGACGATCCGTTTGTCATCTGCCCTGTTTAGTGCTAACTTCGATACCTCCAGTGTGTAGACTTGATGCTTCTTATTTTGAATCAGGACCTGGCCCTTATATATATCAACGCCCTCTTCCAGACAACGCCGATAGTCGTCAAAGGTGATGGACTTTTTGGTTACGCATCTTTTAACGCCCTTGGCTTTGCGATCACCGCCCTCCTTCGTAAGGCTTTCGTAGGCAGAGAGTTTTGCCCTCAGGGTGATGAACTCGGTCATAATTTTCCCTGCTAGTTCATCCTTCATCAGGCCAACCACCTTCTTGTTTTTTCCTATGGGGAGAGGCCTGTTATCATCTGGATTATAGGCACTCGTATCAAAACGTGCCTCGACATCGTTGGCAATGTCGCGATAAAAATCCTCCGTTATAATATGGTACACAAAGGAGTCCGTATCCATATAGCAGAGCCGCAATTTGCTACCGTATTTGGGCTGCATGAAGCTGTAATGGAACTCATACATGACCATTTTTGACATGTCCAGGATGGCCTGGCCTATATATACAGGCTTGTTCATCTTGACCTCGGTCTTGCCCATTTCAACACCTAGGAGGTGCTTACTGAACCGGCTTCCACCCTTGAAATTCGGTTTCATCACCAGCTTCGTATACTTGTCCTCATTGGTAACTAGCTGTAAATTGCGATGATTACGGATATTCTCCATGGTCTTCCCAAACACCGAGAGGTTCATAAGTTTGTAAGTCTTTCTCAAATTCGTTCCTCGCGTTTGTTCTCAACCCCGTGGTGTGATCTATATAGCTCTTAAGCCAGGGCTTCTGGTTAAACTGGATGACCCTGCGCACTCTCTTCAATTCAAGCCCATGTTTTAAGGCCTCGTGAAGGGCTCTGATGTGTACCACGTACTTTCGCTTGTCCTCCAAATTTGGTACCAATTTCTCGACCTTGTGGACCGTCCTGCGTTCGGTAGAAATGGTAGCTCGTTATGTCTATCGTGTAGTCCCTCGGGGTAGTCGATGTCAACCTCTAGAATGTACCCATGCCTGTTCCTTTCAACGAGCTTCGCTATTCGCCTTTCTGTGAATGCCTCAACATTCGACACCCATTTAAAACCATCTGTCGGGAGGTCTTGACGCATCGCATAGCCGTATAAGTTGTTGGCATCCAAATACTGCAGGTATGAGGATTCAACCTCTGGATCGTACTGGTCTCCCATATACTTATTGTTAGCCTTGGCATAACGGTGTACCGCCTGCACTATACTCCACGGATACCCTTCTCGAACATCAATAGCATATCGGGTCCGTGAGGAGCTCTAGCCTGATTCCAGTAAACTTGAGTGCCACCTTCCATGCCAAGCCAGGTGCGGAGTAGAAATGGGCAGGATCGAGTTTGTAGTTAGTCAAGCATACGTCCCGAAATGTTTCAAAAACGTCGGCCAATAGCAGGACGTCCATGGTCAGGTATATGTCATGATAATCGCCCATGGTGACGTTATCACCCTCTGGGGTGATGACATTCCATACCTTTTTAGCATAGGTATAGTCATTGTCGCTGATACCTTTCATATTCAACTTGCTGTAGAATGCCTCCTTGGGAGGTAGCTCCAATTCCTCAAATCGCTGCCAATCGTCCATATACTTATACGGATAGACACCTTTTCGAAGCATCAGCCTGAATACGTCGTCCTTGCCGATGAATCTGGCCATGAATGGTACGTTTGCCTTTACCCGGTCCCGATTAAGTTGCTTGGTAGTATTCGAGTTGCAATTTTTACACCAAAACTTTGCCATATACTCGGCGTCTGTACCCTGAAATTCAGGACAGGTATCTGCACAGTGGTGGCATTTCATGCCGGCGGCGTTTGTTCCAATGAGGTTGCTCGCTAGCTTATCCAGACTGCTAGGCATGAATCGACAGCTATCGATAAACCTGATTTCGATCCTCTTGTAAACCTCCCCATCGCCATATCCCATGCCCGCAAGTGGTACCTTAATTTTAACGTTAAAACTGATATATTTCTCGGTATTCGCGGCAATACAACCAATGTCCTGGGTGTCGTATTTTTCACCTAGTTCCCGGATGAAGAGATGTGCGTCGTACCCTGAAAGATTGTGGAAGATTACAGGTATGTGACTAGGTATCCTATATTTGAGGTTGCAGCTGTTATGGGCCGCACCTCTATACAGCCCCGTATAATGGCAATGGTCCCTAACTTTGCGGTTATTTTGCAGTCATCAAACGGCTTTAGGCAAATGTGACAGTGCGTGGCCTCGTCATGTTCCCTCTTTAGGACCTCTGTCAGTTCCAGCATGGGTTGCTGCGGGTAGGTATTATATAACCGCTTCACCTCGTCTTCGGTAGACTGTTAGTGGGTCCGGTACGGGTCCATAGGCAAAGGTACTATACGTGCACCAGCCAGATGGTACATGCTTGTTCAGCTTCTTCGTCTTGGTCTCCCTGGCATCTTCTTCTACCGGTATTAATAGGCTTTCAAAGTCTGCGTATATGGCAAAAGGTACCTTAAATTGCTGATGACCATCCTATAGAATAACCATTTTTCAGACTCCGGCATCGTAATTTTAACAGCCTCGTGGTCCTTGCAATATCAAAGTGCATTAGTTACATCGGCAAGCGTCGGATACCTACCGGTTTCTAGAAAATTATATGACACTTGCGATGGAGGTGGCCCTGCAGATAGCTACGACATCACCCCGTTCATGTGGGGCTGTTTGCGGGTAGGAGTACGTTTCCTTGAAGCCTTACTGGAGGCGATGCATTTGATACACTGTCTTGTCGGCTGACCATTACGCTTAAGCTTGAAATTGTCCAGCCCAAGATAATGTTTACATTTTGAACATTTTTTCCCATCCTCCATTTCTATTTGTCTCTACGACAAACAGAAATTTTTACAGGGCGGTCTATTTCGGTTTGGGGACTTTGCTTGCGGGCAACCACCTTTTTTCACGGCCATTTCGCGACTCGCCCTACCTGCTGCGAAGTACGCAACGATTTTGAGGACGTCATTTGTATCCATTTTTGTAGATGGGCGTGAGATACCTAAAAATTTCTTGCCTGCAAGAGCATAGGCGAAGGTGAAAGATAGGTCTACAACGGTCTCGTAGAGCATATCCAAAATCTCTTTTTCTTTGGGTGATACGTTGCTTGTGGTCATTTATATATTACAATATTTTAAACATAGAGATATTTGGATGAGATTTGCCCTGTTTCCCCTTCTGGGGCTCTGGATTAGCCACTGGCCTACTAGATTCTCCACCATTTTTTTGGGCAAACTTATACCAGACGCATACTCCTATCGCGAACACGGCAAGCGTACCTACGCCATACATGTAGACATTATCCATCGACTGTACGGAACTGGCCCCAGAAGAGGTTTTGACTGCAGGCTCTACAGTACCCTCTTGTTGTTTCATTTCCTCCTTTCTTTTCTTCATCAGTGCTGCCAACTTGTGACTCTGGGCCACACGCCCCGGATGCTTTACTGGTTTTGTAATGACCCTCTCTTCTTGTTTCTGATCTTCTTCACCCATTTATCTTATAGCACCACCGTCCGAGGCTCTTCCTTAGTCTCCTCCTCCTCCTCCTCCTCTCTATTTTTTTCTTACCCATATGTCTCGCGGTATGTCCCGCCACCAGGATAGGCGCTAGGCATCTACCAATGGTACAAATATACAAGAATCCCAAGTCTGTCATGGAGTCCCGGATAATAGGATCCTCTTCGATATCTTTTCGGAGGCCCTCAACGCTATCAATGTCCACAAGGTTCCCGACCATGTTCGAGTATAGGCTGACTACGTGGGTACTCAACGCTTTTGCAGTTTTCTCGCCCTTCTCCTGAAGCTCACGTTGAAGGTACTCGGCATGTACGCTTGTCGATGGCTTCATCAGGGGCCTTGTCAATAAACCCTTGGTACATTTTTTGGGTAAGAGATGCCCTTGCCCTTACCAGGGCCTTTTTTAAAGCTTGGCGTTTATCAATGGGTTTCTCTATCTGTTCATAGGTTTCTGCGGATTCGTCGAATACTCGTGCAAGATCAGACATCCTGTTTATTATACGGTGGTATCGAAAAAAAACATAAGCAATCAGAGCATACGGTAGAAGTATAGCAATTAGTAGACACACCTCCATTTTTTATTCCCGGATAGGACCGGGCGGTAATGGCCACGGGCAAGCGTTGTAATCTGATCGGGTTGGACGATCCGTTTGTCATCTGCCCTGTTTAGTGCTAACTTCGATACCTCCAGTGTGTAGACTTGATGCTTCTTATTTTGAATCAGGACCTGGCCCTTATATTATATCAACGCCCTCTACCAGCACTTTGAAACAGAAAAAATTGCGTGGAAACGATGCTCCCTTCATGAATAAAGAATTAAGAAAGGCTATATACTCTAGGTCAAGATTTAAAAATAAATATAACAATGATAAAACTGAGGAAAACAATGCCAATTATAAAAGACAAAGAAACAAATGCGTAAAATTACGAAATAAAGCTGTTAAGGAATATTTTAAAAAAATAACCCAGGCCGGAGCAGTCGAAAATAAAATTTTTTGGAAAGTTATGAAACCTTTTGTAAACAATAAAAATTGCTTAAGTAATGCAAATATTACGATAATCCATAACGATAATTTGATTACAGATGAAAATGAAGTGGCAACAACATTGAATAGCCACTTCATAAATATTGTTGAAAATAGCAGTGGTATTAAACCTACCTCTATTGATTTTAAATCATTTACAGATAAGAAAAAGTTGATTGAGAAAATTTTAAAAACCTATAAAAATCATCCAAGTATCCTAAAGATAAAAGAAAATATTGAAAATGTGTCTGAAAATTTTCAATTTAAGGAAATAGGTGATGAAGAAATCAAAAAAGTATTTAAAGAAATAAACACTAAAGCGTCTGCAGGCGAAGATAAGATACCGCCAAAACTTGCAAAACTAGCTAGTGAGCACTTAATATTGCCCCTCAAAAATGCCTTAAATAGTAGCATCCGTGCCAGTTTTTTCCCATCTAAAGCTAAGCGTGCGGTTGTTACACCAATTGACAACGGAAGCAAGGAAAAGTACAGTCTCAATAATTTTAGACCTATTAGTGTATTAAATTTTTTCTCTAAAGTTTTATGAAATAATAATCAAAGAGCAAATAATGTCTTTCATGGAAAAAAACTTTCTGTGTACTTATCTGCTTACAGGAAAAACTATAGCACCAATCACGTATTGTTACGGCTATTAGACGATTGGAAAAAAAAACTGGATCTGAATTATGTGGTTGGTTCAATATTAATGGACTTATCAAAAGCTTTTGACTGTGTCCCCCATGATCTACTTATAGCCAAACTTCATGCTTACGGTTTTGATGTAAAATCACTTGAGTGTATTCTATCGTATCTTACAAACAGAGAACAATCCACACGAGTAAATGCGGAGTATAGTATATTTGAATTAATTTTGTCAGGTGTGTCTCAGGGTTCTGTGTTGGGCCCAATTATTTTTAATATATTTATGAATGATTTATTTTATTTTATTGTAAATAGTGACCTACATAATTACGCAGACGACAATACGATATCAGCTTATTCAAACACTATTAAAAATCTCATTAAGACTTTAGAAAGGGAATCCGAAATTGCCCTTTCTTGGTTAAATAATAACAAAATGATAGCAAATCCAAACAAATTTCATTCGATCCTTCTATCAAGAGCCAAAATTGATAACTCGAAGCTTGAAATAAACATTGGCGATAGAGTCATACAATCAGAAAGGTCCGTAAAACTTTTAGGAGTAACAATTGATGATAAATTAAATTTCAACTTGCACATTAGTAATCTTTGTCGAAAAGCCTCAGCCCAGCATTATTTAGATTTAAAAATGTACTATCTTTGAAAACAAGATCTATTTTAGCACAAAGCTTCGTGTATGCAAATTTTAATTATTGTCACTTAGTTTGGCATTTCTCTTCTTCGAAATCTCTTTTGAAAATTGAAAAACTCCACAACAGGCCTTTAAGTTTTATTCATGATGACCCAAGACCAGTTGATTGCCTCCCAAATAAACATTATATGGAATTACTAAGGCACAGATATTTATGCATAGAAATATTTAAAATTCTGAGAAACATCAGTCCTTCTTTCATGAAAGATATTTTCCTTTTTGAGGAATCTGATAGGCCAGTAAGAAGTCAAAACATGAACAACCTAAAAACCATCAGTGTAAAAACAAGCACCTTTGGTCTAAACAGTTTGCGATGTTTAGCCCCAAAAGTTTGGAATAAACTTCCTTTTCATACGAAGAGTTGCGAAGATCTAGTTAAATTTAAGCAAATGATTAAAAATGGAATGGCTCTCACTGTTCATGCACAGAGCGTCGGCAATTGATTCCATAACTTGCGTAATCAATACGAAAATGGGAGAGGGGGAATGGTTTATCTTTTATTTATTATTTATTAATTATAGTTTTCATCTAAATTGTAAATATATAAAAATATTTGGTCGGTTTTGATTAGTTTTTTGCAAAATATTATTTTTTAAAGAACTATTGTATATAATAACCGACGGTAAATAAATTAAATCAATCAATCAATCAATCAATCTCCCTGTCTATTCCGATGGTGTCTAATTCGTATTCGACAACAGGATGATCCTTACATTTTTGGCATGCCGCCTCTCCTTCGCCTTGGCCAGGCAACCTATACAACTTTTTGTTCGGCCATTACCCCTAATTTTAAACATTTCCAGGGGAAACACTTTTTTGCACCTCCAGCAAGATTTTGTGAATATCTCCCTCATTTACTAGGGTGACCCACCCCATACAATACCCTAGTTACATCGGCAAGCGTCGGATACCTACCGGTTTCTAGAAAATTATATGACACCTTGCGATGGAGGTGGCCCTGCAGATAGCTACGACATCACCCCGTTCATGTGGGGGCTGTTTGCGGGTAGGAGTACGTTTCCTTGAAGCCTTACTGGAGGCGATGCATTTGATACACTGTCTTGTCGGCTGACCATTACGCTTAAGCTTGAAATTGTCCAGCCCAAGATAATGTTTACATTTTGAACATTTTTTCCCATCCTCCATTTCTATTTGTCTCTACGACAAACAGAAATTTTTACAGGGCGGTCTATTTCGGTTTGGGGACTTTGCTTGCGGGCAACCACCCCTTTTTTCACGGCCATTTCGCGACTCGCCCTACCTGCTGCGAAGTACGCAACGATTTTGAGGACGTCATTTGTATCCATTTTTGTAGATGGGCGTGAGATACCTAAAAATTTCTTGCCTGCAAGAGCATAGGCGAAGGTGAAAGATAGGTCTACAACGGTCTCGTAGAGCATATCCAAAATCTCTTTTTCTTTGGGTGATACGTTGCTTGTGGTCATTTATATATTACAATATTTTAAACATAGAGATATTTGGATGAGATTTGCCCTGTTTCCCCTTCTGGGGCTCTGGATTAGCCACTGGCCTACTAGATTCTCCACCTTTTTTTGGGCAAACTTATCCCAGACGCATACTCCTATCGCGAACACGGCAAGCGTACCTACGCCATACATGTAGACATTATCCATCGACTGTACGGAACTGGCCCCAGAAGAGGTTTTGACTGCAGGCTCTACAGTACCCTCTTGTTGTTTCATTTCCTCCTTTCTTTTCTTCATCAGTGCTGCCAACTTGTGACTCTGGGCCACACGCCCCGGATGCTTTACTGGTTTTGTAATGACCCTCTCTTCTTGTTTCTGATCTTCTTCACCCATTTATCTTATAGCACCACCGTCCGAGGCTCTTCCTTAGTCTCCTCCTCCTCCTCCTCCTCTCTATTTTTTTCTTACCCATATGTCTCGCGGTATGTCCCGCCACCAGGATAGGCGCTAGGCATCTACCAATGGTACAATATACAAGAATCCCCAAGTCTGTCATGGAGTCCCGGATAATAGGATCCTCTTCGATATCTTTTCGGAGGCCCTCAACGCTATCAATGTCCACAAGGTTCCCGACCATGTTCGAGTATAGGCTGACTACGTGGGTACTCAACGCTTTTGCAGTTTTCTCGCCCTTCTCCTGAAGCTCACGTTGAAGGTACTCGGCATGTACCTTGTCGATGGCTTCATCAGGGGCCTTGTCAATAAACCCCTTGGTACATTTTTTGGGTAAGAGATGCCCCTTGCCCTTACACAGGGCCTTTTTTAAAGCTTGGCGTTTATCAATGGGTTTCTCTATCTGTTCATAGGTTTCTGCGGATTCGTCGAATACTCGTGCAAGATCAGACATCCTGTTTATTATACGGTGGTATCGAAAAAAAACATAAGCAATCAGAGCATACGGTAGAAGTATAGCAATTAGTAGACACACCTCCATTTTTTATTCCCGGATAGGCACCGGGCGGTAATGGCCACGGGCAAGCGTTGTAATCTGATCGGGTTGGACGATCCGTTTGTCATCTGCCCTGTTTAGTGCTAACTTCGATACCTCCAGTGTGTAGACTTGATGCTTCTTATTTTGAATCAGGACCTGGCCCTTATATATATCAACGCCCTCTTCCAGACAACGCCGATAGTCGTCAAAGGTGATGGACTTTTGGTTACGCATCTTTTAACGCCCTTGGCTTTGCGATCACCGCCCTCCTTCGTAAGGCTTTCGTAGGCAGAGAGTTTTGCCCTCAGGGTGATGAACTCGGTCATAATTTTCCCTGCTAGTTCATCCTTCATCAGGCCAACCACCTTCTTGTTTTTTCCTATGGGGAGAGGCCTGTTATCATCTGGATTATAGGCACTCGTATCAAACGTGCCTCGACATCGTTGGCAATGTCGCGATAAAAATCCTCCGTTATAATATGGTACACAAAGGAGTCCGTATCCATATAGCAGAGCCGCAATTTGCTACCGTATTTGGGCTGCATGAAGCTGTAATGGAACTCATACATGACCATTTTTGACATGTCCAGGATGGCCTGGCCTATATATACAGGCTTGTTCATCTTGACCTCGGTCTTGCCCATTTCAACACCTAGGAGGTGCTTACTGAACCGGCTTCCACCCTTGAAATTCGGTTTCATCACCAGCTTCGTATACTTGTCCTCATTGGTAACTAGCTGTAAATTGCGATGATTACGGATATTCTCCATGGTCTTCCCAAACACGAGAGGTTCATAAGTTTGTAAGTCTTTCTCAAATTCGTTCCTCGCGTTTGTTCTCAACCCCGTGGTGTGATCTATATAGCTCTTAAGCCAGGGCTTCTGGTTAAACTGGATGACCCTGCGCACTCTCTTCAATTCAAGCCCATGTTTTAAGGCCTCGTGAAGGGCTCTGATGTGTACCACGTACTTTCGCTTGTCCTCCAAATTTGGTACCAATTTCTCGACCTTGTGGACCGTCCTGCGTTCGGTAGAAATGGTAGCTCGTTATGTCTATCGTGTAGTCCCTCGGGGTAGTCGATGTCAACCTCTAGAATGTACCCATGCCTGTTCCTTTCAACGAGCTTCGCTATTCGCCTTTCTGTGAATGCCTCAACATTCGACACCCATTTAAAACCATCTGTCGGGAGGTCTTGACGCATCGCATAGCCGTATAAGTTGTTGGCATCCAAATACTGCAGGTATGAGGATTCAACCTCTGGATCGTACTGGTCTCCCATATACTTATTGTTAGCCTTGGCATAACGGTGTACCGCCTGCACTATACTCCACGGATACCCTTCTCGAACATCAATAGCATATCGGGGTCCGTGAGGAGCTCTAGCCTGATTCCAGTAAACTTGAGTGCCACCTTCCATGCCAAGCCAGGTGCGGAGTAGAAATGGGCAGGATCGAGTTTGTAGTTAGTCAAGCATACGTCCCGAAATGTTTCAAAAACGTCGGCCAATAGCAGGACGTCCATGGTCAGGTATATGTCATGATAATCGCCCATGGTGACGTTATCACCCTCTGGGGTGATGACATTCCATACCTTTTTAGCATAGGTATAGTCATTGTCGCTGATACCTTTCATATTCAACTTGCTGTAGAATGCCTCCTTGGGAGGTAGCTCCAATTCCTCAAATCGCTGCCAATCGTCCATATACTTATACGGATAGACACCTTTTCGAAGCATCAGCCTGAATACGTCGTCCTTGCCGATGAATCTGGCCATGAATGGTACGTTTGCCTTTACCCGGTCCCGAATTAAGTTGCTTGGTAGTATTCGAGTTGCAATTTTTACACCAAAACTTTGCCATATACTCGGCGTCTGTACCCTGAAATTCAGGACAGGTATCTGCACAGTGGTGGCATTTCATGCCGGCGGCGTTTGTTCCAATGAGGTTGCTCGCTAGCTTATCCAGACTGCTAGGCATGAATCGACAGCTATCGATAAACCTGATTTCGATCCTCTTGTAAACCTCCCCATCGCCCATATCCCATGCCCGCAAGTGGTACCTTAATTTTAACGTTAAAACTGATATATTTCTCGGTATTCGCGGCAATACAACCAATGTCCTGGGTGTCGTATTTTTCACCTAGTTCCCGGATGAAGAGATGTGCGTCGTACCCTGAAAGATTGTGGAAGATTACAGGTATGTGACTAGGTATCCTATATTTGAGGTTGCAGCTGTTATGGGCCGCACCTCTATACAGCCCCGTATAATGGCAATGGTCCCTAACTTTGCGGTTATTTTTGCAGTCATCAAACGGCTTTAGGCAAATGTGACAGTGCGTGGCCTCGTCATGTTCCCTCTTTAGGACCTCTGTCAGTTCCAGCATGGGTTGCTGCGGGTAGGTATTATATAACCGCTTCACCTCGTCTTCGGTAGACTGTTAGTGGGTCCGGTACGGGTCCATAGGCAAAGGTACTATACGTGCACCAGCCAGATGGTACATGCTTGTTCAGCTTCTTCGTCTTGGTCTCCCTGGCATCTTCTTCTACCGGTATTAATAGGCTTTCAAAGTCTGCGTATATGGCAAAAGGTACCTTAAATTGCTGATGACCATCCCTATAGAATAACCATTTTTCAGACTCCGGCATCGTAATTTTAACAGCCTCGTGGTCCTTGCAATATCAAAAGTGCATTGCATTCCTATTATTCGAGGTCTCCTTGCCTAGGACCCTCGATGGGCCTTTGACGGCTGTATAGTGGGTCTTTTTGTCATCTGTGATAAGCAGTAGATTCACCACCTTGGTACGTCCGTTGTGCACCGATCGGCGTAGGATGTTGATCTTCTTCCCCGTCACATGCAGGACGTTTACCGCAATCTCCTTGTTATTCTCCTCAAACTTGTATATTTCCTTGATTGGTGTAGGGAACCCTATACCCTCCCAATTATATAGGTCTACGTAGGGTCTCATCTGAGATATTCGATTCGGGTTCTATTCAATCTCCGTATGGTATAGTGATGCTATAACAGCCCATTTGAAACACTCTTCATCTTCATTCACTGGGTTAATGACGGCCTTTGGGTATCTCTATATACGATGAGCCCCTTGTCAACCGTAGCTTATGGAAGTCTATATCAAGGTGTAGTATTCGACTGATCGTGAACCCACTTTGTGGTAGCGCAGGATGTTCCACATGGGTCTTGATTTGAGCAAACATCCTGTCCAGCACGTCGTCTACGTTGCTACCCTGGAAGACCGAGGCCATATTGCTATTGAAGGCCTTCTTCACCTCAATATACTCATCGTTGGCCCCCTCCATATTTGATGGCTTCTTCCACATTATCCATAGGGACAGCTGTATCTTTGCCGAGCCCATATCTTCTACCTGCTCCTCAACCAATGTTTTGACGTTAGTTCGCACCATTCCAATATAGCCGTCGACGTCGGCTCCTCCTATACCGGGAATGCGAAAACTTCGAAATGTCCTATGCAATGCGTGCTTATGTTCCTGAGCTGTGTAGTCATGCTTCGGCTGATTGTAGAGATTTTGGATATCTTCGAGGTAGTCTTCCTCAGCCTCTTTTTCTACCTCGTCATGAAGCGTAGGTTTCGTGTTGGCTGTCCTGTTATAGAGCTCCATCACATTACGCTTGAAGGCTGCATAGGTTCTCTTGCCTCCCTCTTTTATAGGCCTTGGAACAGCGTTCATAAGCCAGTTGTACCACCCTTTCATCTTATCCCTCACAACCGAACGATTTTTCGACAGTTCCTGCTTCTCGATTAGGTCCATCTCGGATGGGGGTAATACCATATCCCCCGATGTTATAGGTTTAGCTGGTCGTTTGGGTGGCCTCCAAGCGTAATGTGGTACATTCTCCGATGTCACAGGCTTAGCTGGTTGCTTAGATGGCTCCAGGCATAATGTGGTTCATTCCCAATAAAGAAATCAATTCGGCCTTGCGTAGCTTGTGATACCCCGTAAGTCCACGGCTTTTTGCGATATCACGTAATTCTTTCACAGTGCGTGTGTTCATTTCTTTACTGTATAGAGTTTTTTGTTTATCATAGGATTTCATTCTGCTCGACTAACACAGTTATTCACATCTTTACTGCGCATGCGTTGATTTTTGGCATTCTATAAGGGAATTCCCCCTGTATAATGCGCTAGAATTTTTTGACTCATTTGCAGCATTGATGACGTCATTAAATGTGCGGGGGAATTTACCTGGGATGTGTGCTAGAAATGTTTTGACTTATTTGCTGAATTATAGGGATAAGCATGACATGGTACTGGATTTGTTGTGTTTGACTGTGACGTGCGCGACTGTGCTAGAAGGAACATTTCCCTATCTCTCCTGCCTCCTGCAAAACACCAGCCGCATTCATGACACCATCCGCCAAAACCAATAACTTTTGCTAAACGTTGGGAAAAAATGAGTCGCCAATTTCAAATCGTATCGTTGTTGCTTTTACCTACTGACGCAGAGCCCAGGGCTAAGAGAGGTAGACTTAGAACCCGGCCCTTAGAAAGGTTGTAACAAAGAATGAAAAGCAACAAACCTGGAAACAGAAAAGCTTTCTGATCTTAGACATGACGCTGGAGAAATGGTAGACTTGGAACCCAGCGGCGGCAACCCAGAAAACCAATAATAAGGGCGAGAAAAAAGGATTCATTTACGCTCAGAAGACCTACATGCAGCCAGAGTTGCTTTTTTAACTAAAAATTCAACTGCTCCTAACAACACATTTGGTGATAAGTCAAACGTTTCTTCTAACGCAGTGGGGGTGACATTTACGAACCTGAGGTTGATATAAACTATATTCCAGCTACAAGCCACAGCTCGTTTATGGAGAATGCCCTTTCTGAAAACTCAGCGATTCATAAAAATAAGAATTTTTATTAAAGAAAGAGACAAATCGAAATTTTCGTCTGTATTGTTTTGCCAAAAACCCAAACTAACTTCACATGCACCATTTGTTCGATTCGCAGGAGAAGAAGGTTCATTGCGAAAGTTTCTTACACTTTCAATGAAAAATATACCGTTGTTCTCTACCATGGCTTTCGGAGAGGAAAAGTGTGTGTGTTTCACTGCTAACACAGAATCTCTGATTGATAACTAATACTTTTTGGGGGGCATTTTCAATTATTTTCACCCTGCAGTGATTGGATCGATTTATTGCCTAAATCAACCTGCAACCATCGAGAATGTAAAGGAATATGAAATAAAACAAACAAACTCGGAAACATTTAAAACGGAGATTACGACTCACTTTTAGAGAAAGGGATAAGTGCAATTAATCGCTCAGAAACTGAACTTAGACACTTGTTCTTGATAAATAGGATAGTTCAGCAGAACTATTCTAGTATATATCATTACCTCTCAGGCATAAAATCGTATGGAACAACGCGCCTATCAAATTATGAAGAAGTATTTTTTGTTTTCCAACAAAGAGATCACATATGATGATATGGTGGCTTTTTTAATTACGAGGACGTTGATGAATGCGAAGTTGGCTCGAATCGCTTCTCAAAAATACAAGACAGCATTTCGTAGAATTTTGCACTGGTTTGACAGGTTACCACCATATGGTTGTGAAAAAAAATCAATGTAAAATTCAAAGATATTTCTCTTCCAAATGCGTCAACATGCAGTTAACATTGACTATTCATGCGAAGAAATTGAGTAAGAGAATGGCGAAAGGTATCAACTTTGGTGAAGGTTTTTTATATTGATATTGCATCTCTCTTATAGAAAGTTTAACATTTTATGTGATTATCTGGCCACGTGGTGGAAGTATAATATAACTCAGCAGATAAGACATGCGCCTCTACTGAGAGTTATGGTATCCCAGCGGGCATAGGACATTAAAATAACGTCATATTTTGGTTACAGTTTGGTCGTGACGTCCTGTGACCATAATACTTTATAACGTTATAATGACTTCAGAAAAATTAGGGGATTTTAAATCCTAGTCATAAACGTTTTGATAACGTGATAAGGACGTCAGCATTTGTGACATCGTACTTTTTTAATAAAGTAATATAAACACCTATGGTGTCTATTGTACATCTCCTTATCCAAGTGCATTTTGCGCCAATATAGTAAAATATAGCTACAGTCGCATTTTATGAGATTGACAAGAAGCAATCATTGAACGCACAACAATTATTGAGCGCGCAACATTCACCATATAAACAACGGAAAGGCTTTAATTTTGGCGCCAAAAATCACATCTGCGGGCTAATGTTCAATGGAAAAAATTGTTTGAATTTAAAACATTATATCCGATGCATTCATTCATTGGAAAAAAAAGAAGCATGTGCCTACAGCTTTATGATTTCGCATCGTCAAAATAACCACCGGATATTTTTTCGCCAAAGCCTCCGGATTTTTATTTTCTGGATTATTTCACGAAACCTAACTGTTCCGAAGTTGTTGTTTTATTTTTCTGCCTGGTGGCCACCTTGACTTAACCCTATTCGGTCCGGGGGGGGGCGGATTCCGCCCCCCCTGACGGTTTTTTATAAATAACTCCTTATTGCTATGTTATATGGCTATGAAACTTATTGACTTTCAATATTTATCTATTAGACACCTGCATGCCAAATTTTTAGGTCCCATACCTTTCAGAGGCTTTGATATTGGCCATTACTCGAAACTACCCCTAAAAATCTCTATGAAATCCTTATAATGGGTAAAATTTAATAACTCCTGTTAGGATTATCCTTAGAACTTGAAACTTGCAACACAACTTTGTTTTATTGAGAAGAATCATTTTGCATAATTTGGACACGTGATTAATCCGATTTCCCGATTTTGTCGGATTTTACCCGAAAATCGGAAAAAACCGGATTTTCGGGCAACTTTTGGCAATTTTTTATGCGATACACGTAAAAACCGGAAAATATGTTAAATAACTTTTATTTAGCTTTCAGAAACTTCAAACAGAATGCAAAAATTCGATCTGGAACAAAAGTAATTAAATTTTAAGCAGATAGTGTCATTTTTAACAAATTTGAAGCTTCTGATGACGTCACAGAAAATGTGCTGACGCAAGCAAAAATTTATTGCTGCCATTTTGTTCCTCTTATGACGTACTATAAGTGTGCCAAGTTTGATTCAATTTGCACAACCCTATGAAAAGTTATTGAGGGGGGGCGGATTCCGCCCCCCCCCCCGGTCATAATATGTTCGAAAAACCCCGGACCGAATAGGGTTAATTAACCATTCAACAAGCTTTGATGTATAAGTAAACCAACCAATCTTAAATTTTCCGCGCCATTTTTTTATGAATGTGACTACTCGGTAAAAGGAAGCAGAAATAAAAGAAGCAAGGCCACGCTGAACAACTGACTGGCTAGGAAAGAGGGAATGTTTATGATTTAATTTGTTGCTTTATTTGTGTTTTAATTTTATTTACTACAAAAAGACCCTGACCGTTTTCAACCAAAATTTTTTGAACAAAATATTTTCTCTTCTTTTTTGCACTTTTTAGTATGCAGGTTAACCACACAGTTTATGAATTAGGAATAATAATGTTGATGAATGTCTGTTTGGTTTCAGAAACAGTTGCATTTTACAATCTGGTAACCTCTTTGGATGTTCTATTATAGTTATCATATATACGTGTATAATTAACATAGAGAAAATATGTATTCTTTGGTTCAGTTTATGGAAAATGGTGTTTGTTCTGGAGCAGTTGTTGCCAGTAACTGGATCAGGAAAGATGGTGTTTACTAGTCTAGCAGTATTAATGCCACTCTTGATTTAAAATGTTGCAGAGCAATACAACCTGGCTGGAAGAATTATGAATTGTTTAAAGTCAAATTTGTAGATGTTCCAGTTATGCCTTTACATCGGAAGAAGAACCAGAAACACCAGAAAAATGAACTATTCCAAGTAAATCCAAATCGTCTGCTGGTAAGTGATTAAGTTATTCATTTTTTAAAACATAATTGTATATATTTGATTTTTTCTTGACCAGCAATTTAAGTCATTACAATTTGATTTATCAAAAATATTACCAACATCGCCGATCAAATTTACTGTTTCTAACAAAAAGAAAGGAGCTGGGTGTTTTAGTGGAAAAAGGTCTTTGGCAGGTAATCAAGTCTTGAGATAAAAATGAGGTTAACACTCAATTTGTATTTTATATTTAGAATCTGTTTCACCTGTAATAGGTAAACGAATTAGGTATGTAGAAGATTCACCAATGTTGTCACCATTTGCTGCTAATCCTTGTTCCAGTTTTAATGTCTCTCCAAGGCGCTCTCCAAGAATATTAAACTTAGGTGAAAGTTGCAGTCCTTCCACATTGAAGAAACCCAGCAAAAACAATGGAGCGGCTTGTAATAAGGATAAATAACCTTTACCTGAAGGAGGTAAGGTATTTGGTGCATGTACGTCCTTAAATTTCACAGTGATCTTTTCCTGCATAAGCCTTTTGGTCTATTTTATCCAAGAGCTAAAGCGTTAATAGTTAACACTGCATCATTCGTGATTGGTTATTTTGTGAGTGGATTTACTATTAATTTATATCATATTAGAGTTCCAACGAAAGGTTTTACATAAGATTTCTGAAATACTAAATCTCATAAGAAAAGCAACACAGAAAAGCAACAAGTACTAGCCATGACGATTACGTTGAAAAGTGCTTGTCGGAGGAGGAAGTTGAAACTTTGGAAAGAAAAGTCAAAGACTGAATTCAAAAACCTTGTAAGCTTTTTATTTATTTTGTTCAACATAAGTTCATCGAGTAGCTGTTGTGACAGCTTTAAACTTTTGTTTAGTTAAGCATAAACTGCTTTGTAACTAAAATTTTCTCTCACTTTTTCTCGATTTTAATAGCTCGAAAAAGTATCCAATATAGGGCATGTGCGAAGAACATATTATTAACGTAAGGGTTTATTATTATTCCATAGACTAGACGGTAAGGCCCGTGGAAAAATCCAAAAAGTGTATATAATATTAGATACATTCCACAAAATATGCAGAGGGATGGATTAGGAAAGTTGAAATAAATCTTTGTTTTATTACAAGGTTAACAACATATCAAGTATTGCCTTTGTTCAGCGGCAAAGGATTAAAAGGGAAAAAGGCTTTTGAAAAGGTGAAATTATTAGATGTGGTGACAAGTAAGTAGTAACAAAATACATCTTATACAGTATTGTTTTTTTGAAATTCACAATTCGAAATGTTTATTCTTTATTCACAAAAAAGCAGTGTTATGTAATAATACTTCGTATTTTTAGGTGATGCAATGACAGTGATTAAGACTCTCGGAAAAAGGAAAAATTATGTCATTTTATGGGCACATACTTTAGAGCACTTTGTAATTTTCCTTCTCTTCATGAAGACTTGAAAGAGAATCTCCGACATCTGTATCACCCTGATAATTGCTAACAGAGACAACCTTGCTTCAGCGCAAACATGTTAAGTTGAAATCAAAGGACTATATCCATATGTTGATATTACTGAGAATTGGTCACAATCAAGCTTTGTAGCAAGAACAGAATTGGCAAATAAACCGGCAAATCCTGTTGCAGGAAGAGAAGTGCAAAATATGTTCTGCAATATGATTTGACAACAATCTGCTACAGATGTAGACATGGAAGGTTTCAATGGTAACTCCTTGAATTACTCGTATTTCATTTCGTATTATTTGATGAAGTAGTTGCAAAGAATTTGATTAGGCTGATTAAACATAAAAATAAACACATGGGGTCCAAAGTTGAACTTTTACTCCACTTGCATAAAATCCATTAGGACTACTAGAATTGCATTACTAATTTGGATAACTAACCTTCTTATTCCAAAATAACTAGCTCTGCTGACCACATTGTTCCGAAAGAAGTGTCTATGTGCTGCTAATGCTGCGCTAGGGCCCACAGTTGCAAGAAACAAGCTCTTTGCTTTGTTTCCCTAAGCTCTTCTAACATGAACAGATAATGAATAGCATGAAAAAAATTGACCTGGCGAAAAACCGAACTGTCGACAATGAAAGATAGGCGGGAAAAGTCGAGTTCAGCTGCTCCTATTTATTAGCTATGATAGCTAAGGTAGGCGATACAATCTGGGAGACTGAATCTACAACAGTCCTTGGAAGCACCTATAGAGTCTGGGATAAGGAGAACACTAGTGTCCATGCCCTCTGACCGCCCCTCACACAGGCCTACCATCTTGTATTTGGATAAACATTGGGCTTCTACTGACATTCTCCTATAACAAAAGAATTGGTCCAAAGACAAAAAAAAAATTATGTTTTGGAGTTGTGATGACTAATTAAAACGTTAAATTTGTGTTTAATATTTACATTTTATTTCGCGAGCATAATTGTTGTATTTGTTCTTGTTTTAGTCATTAACTGATGACTCAGGAATATACGTGATCTACCTGACATTAAAAACAGACCAAACAATGTAGGTACCAATTATTTTCTGTGTTGTCTGACTTTAGAAAATGTTAGCATTAAATTCACAGCATTAAAAATTTCTAAACATGAATCATTAAACTCTCATGTTGTCAGTCATCTCAGATTTTAGACAAAAAATATTCGCGTATTAATTTGAATAGAAATGCAACTGTAAAAAATTGTTGTTGCATTACCATGTAGTTTTAATTGTGTTTTATTATATTTTGGTCAGTATCTAGCGACATCGCGGACCCAATTCCTGATATTGAGGTAAGAAAAGATTTTAATATGTCTTATTTTTAGCTATTATGGCTTCTAACTTTGTTATTTAACTAAATGTTCTAGATGACAAGCATAAAAGACCTGGTAGATATTCTGTGATAAAATACGGCAAAAAGTGACACCAAACAGAAGAGTAAAAAGAAAAAAGACAAGTTGTTTGCAGAGATGAGACAGGACGGAATAAATAATTGAGTTTAATAAGCATCAAGCGACATTAAATGAGTCAACTTACCAAAGTGAAAGAAAGGGAAAAACTTAACCCAATTGACACGTTGCAGCTTTTCCAATAATACTGTAGTAAAGAGTAATTTCAGTAGACATACCAAATCCCTTGTTTCAAGTCCCTTATTTAAGTAATTACGATAGAAGTTTCAAACAAATGTGTTAGCAAAATTGAGGAATGATAAAATAGGTGAAATTTGCCGAACTAACGAAAACATTTTACAAATTGCATCTAATTAAATTCACTCTGATTACTTCTTTTTTTAATTCATAAAATAAGTAAACACCGGTCTGCGTTCATTTGTTTCCCCATTTGCGGTACGAAGTTCTGTAATAGCTGCTCGGCAAAGTTTACCTGGTTTCTTACTTTAATTTCAGAATTTATGGTAACTAGCTACACGGTTGTGTATTTTTGTCCAATGTCAAACCAATTAGAGAGTAGTAATAACAGAACAACCATGTGCCTGGTTTAACGCAGGTCTCCTTCTGGGCCAAATGCCTCATATTCCTCAACATGTTGAATTGCCAGGTGAAAGTAAACGTCTGAAGTAAAATTAATTTTTGAACTTTTACCAGGAACATTCTCTGTAAAATAAAAAAGATTGGGCGACTTTTTCTCCTATGACGGGTAAGAATGAGTTGCACACTGTGTTTTTGTTTCAGCTAAAGTTATATTTTAAACAATACATTGCAACTGAAACACTAAAATGTTGCGGCCGCCTTACTAGATTCACGACATACTGCATACCTGTACTAAAACGCTCAACCTGAATGTGTGACACTGTTTGCAGTTCTTATTAGGCGCTGCACTATGTGTTCAACAGCAGGTCGCACAGTTACTTGTGGCTAAACCCAGCGTCTCCCGGCTAGTCCTCTATCAATACGAAAAATTGCAAACATATGACACTGATCACTTTGGAATGCCTGTTTATCAATTCTACGGCTAAAATATATAGAACCTAGGACGAGGTTGTTGACCCTAAACTGCAATTATCCTGTATCAATGCGTAAAATGGCAAATATATGACACCCGTCATTTTGAAATGCCTATTTATCAAATCTGCGAATAAAATATATAGAACCTGAGTCAAGGTTGTCGTCCCTAAATGACAATTATCCTGTATCAATACGAAAATTCGCAAATATATGAGACAGTCGTCTCATTTAAATGCCTCGTTTATCAATTCTACGGCTAAAATATATAGAACCTGAGACGTTGTTGACCCTAAAGTACAATTATCCTGTATCAATACGAAAACTCGAAAATATATGAGACACTGGTCTCTTTTAAATGCCTCGTTTATCAATTTTACGGCTAAAATATAAGAACCTGAAACAAGGTTGTTGACCCTAAAGTGCAATTATCCTGTATCGATACGAAAAATCGCAAATATATGAGACAGTCGTCTCTTTTAAATGCCTCGTTTATCAATTCTACGGCTAAAATATATAGAACCTGAGACGCTGTTGACCCTCAAACCTGTCCTCCTAAGTCCAACTTTATTACAGCCGAATGTTAATCGAGAATTTAAAATATTATACCAATTATAACGCCTTTTAATGTGTTCTATAATAGACTGTCGAAGAGTGTCAACACATTTTCTGGACCAACAGAAGAAATCTAAGATTAAGGCATATTAAATAAAAGTCAATTGAAGCAATACTGGTAACAAAAACAATATGTCTGCCTGGAAGTGTCAGCAATTCCGTGATTTTACTCAAAAACTATAGGATAACTAAGATTTTAAAAAACAACAAATAACGGAGTGTCTCTTTAACTCCTACGATGAAGAGCTTCTAAGAGCAAATACGAGCTATGGCAACAAAAGAGGTCTATTGTTTCACTGTTTAATTAAATATTTTTGGCGTGTGTCATTTGTGGTAAGTTGTTTGAGTATTGTGAAAGTTGTTTTTAAAAGGACAAGTTAAAAGAAAATTTTTTATATTTCTGTTAATAGTTTTAAAAAATATTTCCAGTACAGATCTTACGACCTTAAATATCAATTAAATTTAACCGTTCACGTTATACTTGGTTTGGAAAAGTAAATTCATTGTTTTACAGAACAGAAAGCCATATATTGCATTTGCTTCATATAAAGGCTGTCTGATAATAAGTGTAGCGTTGCAGAAAAAAACATAACACCGAAAAATTTCGGTCTGCAAATACTCGATTGATTGTGCTGTAAGTAAAATATTAATTTAGCTTATTATTACTTCCTTCGTAAGTTGATCGAATCATTTTTAAAACTTTTCTATTATTCTGGGTGCGATGCAATTTCGTTCATTCTAAGTTTATTTTTTGGTGATTATGCTGAATTTTGGAGGGGTATACTTTTAGATTCATAAACTCGATTCTTTATTTCACAAAATAACAGTTTAATACATTTTATCAGCTCGTAGTGACATGTCACAGAATACCATTTCACATTATCTATCGACTTTCTTCAACAACTTATTTGCAAATTCTCACTTTTCATCCTTTATATCTTTTCAGGTCATCTAGTTATATCTCAGGCTGGAACTTTACATGTATAGACAAGAATTGATCTAACTTAGTGCGAGACGTGATAAAAAAAAATTGAACTTTATACGAAGTTATATTATTTTTTCAATTTTTTGATCTTAAAAAATGATAATGAAGTAAAAAGAAATGTTTTAATCTACAACGAACGAAAATTGCGATTTCGAATGTTTTTTAATGTTAGACTCGGTCCACGAATGCTCGAAAGTCGTTGCAGCGGTAGTTCAACCCGGAATCTGGTAAACCCCGCATTCAATTTTGAATTTCAAAATAAGAAAGTATTAAAAAATGTATTTGTACTAAAATTTTGGATTTCTGATTTTCAATTAAATTTGAAATCAATGGTCGTAAGGGTACACACGTTACATATTGTATGAATTACAAGATTTTCAATGATAGGAAAATCAAGAATACAAATATAGCGAATAACAGATTATCGTGATTTTCCTTAAATATATATGATAACTATAAGCTTTAAAAGACAAATAACGGAGTGTCTCGTAGCTCCTACGATGAAGAACTTCTAAAAGCAGATACGAGCTATGGCGACAAAAGAGGTCTATTATTCCACTGTTTAATCAGATATTTTATTACTGGACAAACGCTAGCGTGTCATTTGTTGTTTGAGTATTGTGAAAGATATTTTTGAAAACACAAGTTATAAGAGAAAGTTTTGTATATTTTTGGTAAATAATTTTAAAAAATAATTCAAAAATAGATGTTACGTAAAGGGGAATATGTTACGACTTAAAATATCAATAAACTTTAACCGTTTACTATATACTTGGTTTGGAAATGTAAATTCATTGGTTTACAGAAAGCTATATATTGCATTTGCTTCATATAAAGGTTGTTTGTTGCAAAAGCTTATCTGTTATTGTGGGTGTGATGCAATTTCGTGTATTCTAGGTTTTTAATGTTTGGTGATTATGCTGAATTTTGGAGGGGTATACTTTTAGATTCATAATCTCGATTCTTAATTTCTCTTTTCACAAAATATTAGTTTAATTCATTTTATTGGCTCGTAGTGATATGACACAGAGTACACTTTATTTGCAATTTCTCACTTTTCATCACTCTGTCACATATGATAACTGCTACTTGGCATATTTTTGTCTCATTCTCAGAAATTGAAATCTATAGATCTTTAATCGCTATACTAGTAGTTCTCCTCCATACGACATACCAAGTAATGTCATGCATCGTAATGTCATGCATCGTAATGTAAGCATCAATCTAAACAATATAAGAAATTGCACAAACGCTGAATTCAAAAGCTATGCATCCCTGTGCATAAATAAACATGTCATTGACATGATTATTTATGCATGGGAATGCAGATAATATTTTTTAATTTTATGCTGATTCACACGAAATTCATTTTTTATTCATTTTGTAAATTACTTGTATATTTTTAAACCTTACTTAACTGTGTGAAATCACTGTAACAGTCTCTTCTTATCAGAATGCGTGGTGAGGTTTGATCTTAACAAAACTTTAATTCCTAGCGTATGCATTGAGACGTGTATAACGTAAATATTTTTAAGTGGAAAGCTGTCCACCAATAAATATACTAAACAATCTCACTCAACAGGAATAAAAAAGATACTTGAAATATTTTTATTTTTAGAAGTATTTTCAAGTTTTCAAGTAATAAAATGGCTTTATCAAAAGTTGAGCTTGCTGCAATGTTGGAATGCAAGATCTGTTTAGACACCTATCATCAGCCTAAACAATTAAACTGTGGGCACACTTATTGCCAAGGTTGTCTAGATGGTATTTTAGTGTTTATAGAAGATGGGAGTGCTGAACTGCCTTGTCCAGTAAGATGTACTAAAAAGACAACAATTACTCAGGAACAAACAACATCCTCGTTAATGAAAGTGTTTACATTAACTGACATTTTGGACAAAGTGTAAGTTAATTGTATGCACATAATACTGAAAACGCTCATTTAGTACTTCTCTCAGTAATTGTCGGAATGTTTATTTTAGACAAACGCGCATGGAAATAACACAGACATAATTTTTTGAAAAAGTTTTTAATTCCTAACAATTCAGTTCGAGTTACACAAATACACAAATGTGGTTTTAATGTGAACAAAAAAAAAAAAATACAAATCTGGAAGTTTTTCATGAAAGAATAACAAACATAGGAAAATGATATTTTAAAGCAGAAATTTTTTACCAAATATTTATATCGTGAGTGTGCGAAATATAAGAAAAAAGTAATAAAAATAGCAGCTCATGGTCGTCATAAAAATTGTATAGCATATGTCAAGAAACTCACTATAATGGAATATAAGGATATATAATTTAGTTATGTAGAATGTTAACGTAAAAAAAATTGATATTACTTTATCCATAGGTCACCTGGTGAAAATGTTAAATCTTTATGTCAGCAAAGTAAAGACTGTAGGCAGATAATCAACTATTCCTGTACAACATGCAGTTTAAAGATCTGTGAAAAATGTCAAAACCTTCATTCTTGTTCCAACAAATCATATATCAATGTCATTTTCAATCAAAAATTGCAAGAACTCCAACCATTGTGTAAGCAACATGACTCGCTTGCAAAATTTGCCTGTATTGATTGTGAAAATTTGTTAACATGTGTTTATTGCACACACAGACAACATAAGAATCACAAAATTAAATCGATAGATGATTTTGGTCTGGAAGCCAAAAAGTGGTTTCAATCGTTTATCAACTCATTCGATGAAACAAAAGTGGTGTTGGAACAGTTAACAAGAAAATACGGCGATGCTTTAACAAATTTGGAGAAAGAAAGAGAAGTATTTGTTCAAAAATTAAAAGAAAGAAAGTTAAAACGACTAGAAGAGTATCTCAAAATGTTAAGTAAAGAAGAAAAAGATTTATTGCGGATATTCGATGAGAAATCTGAAGAATTTAGAGCAAAATTAATTCGTGATGGCTTCGTTGGCAATAAGAAAGTACAAGAACTTGCAGATTACGTACAAGCTTTTAATTTAAAATCTCATTTTGAGTTAGTGACTGAAAAGTTGGAAATTGAACGACAACTCCGCAGGCTATCCTCGTTTCCAAGAACTATCCCAACATTCTATTCACATCTTCATCAAATGAGCAAAGCAGATATTTCAGCAAATCCGTTGGGCGAAATAAAAATTTCAATTGATGACGTCACCACTGCTGGTGTAGATCCCAATGAATGTTCTGTTTATAGAAACTTGATTGATGAATTTGAAACCCAACCAAACCATTCCCAATTAAGAACTGATCTAATGAACTTGGTTGAAAGTCTGAAAAGTGAGTTTTTCATTTTTATTAATTAAAGTTTTAACATAAATTGTGTGAATTCTAAAACTTTTTATTGTATTTTATAGAGTACGAGAAACCAATTGTAAATCCTCGTTGTGGAAAACAGCAACAGAAGTAGGTATATTTTAAATCCTCATAGTGTTACTTGTCATTAACATCTTCACTACACATCACCATAATGACCAGAATCAGACTTTGTTGTCATTGAACTATTTTAAATGATTGATATATCATTACAACTGCTTCAATATTTGTCACATACATACATTGATAAAGGTTAATAGATAGTACCAATGTAATTGAACGGTGTTTTTATTTAGTGATGTAAAGCCAAAAGGTTTCCAGCTTGTTAAGAAGAGTTACTCTTTTGAAGGTATGAAGCTTTTTATGTGGTGGAGATAGGCCAATTTTTCTGGATCCACAGTAATTGTGGTATTGCTAAAAGACTATTACTACCTAAAACAGGTTGTATATGTAATAACGTGAGCACAAGTATTATTCCAATACTATCAATTCCAAATACTCATCAACTTTGAAAGTATTTTCTTGTTGCTGTGTACTGCGCATAGTACTGTTCTATTCTGTACGCTAGGCTTTGGAAAAAACTTTCTCACCAAAACTTAAATTATTTTAAGATAAAACCGATATGCTGAAAGAGATTTTAGGCGAGAAAGACTGGGGCTAGTTCTCTTGCATTACGCAGAAATTTGACTATTTGTAGTTTTTGATGATTAACAGTACTTTCAATCCCATTTGTAATCACTTGTAGTTTGCCGTAATACTATTATTCCAATTTTCACCACTCGTAGCGAAATCCATATCCTTTTTTTTCACTCTTTCCCACGCGCTCCCTAAATATTCATACTCGCTAACCCAATCAAAATCAGTTTTTGTACTTCCGTTTTTATCCTTAACAACTAACCGTATCACTCATGACTTAAAAAAATTAAAAATAAATTAAAAACTATTTAAGAATCCACATAAAACTCTCGCCCTGGATAACTCTTACTAATGATAATTTCTCACTATACAATCCCCCTGCCCTTCTAGACAATGACTCCTGGCTAATTTCTACTGAATACATGCCCTACGAAGCGACTTCCACGCTTTTGTTACCATAATAATTATATAAGAACACGAGCATCTCCTTTCTGACAAATTCGAATAACAGAAGAACAACTTTAGGTTATCATTATTTCTAAAACTAAGAACAACCTGATTTTTGTCGTGAAGTAAGAACAATCTGGATTGTTCTTACTTCACGACAAAAATCATATAAATTCTCTTGACTCTCAATAACTTTCTAAAATTAAAAACTAACCTAAAATTTAAGATCTAATATTTTGACAAATTAAGATCTCGTGTACTTCTTTGCTTGAAACAGCATAATGATGTTCTTTTTATTCACAAAAATATTTGTAATATATAACGCTGTGGAAAGGTAAGAAAAAAAGTTTAGAAAGTAAAGTAAAGGAAGCTTTTTTTGCGATATTTAATAAGTCTTTCTTCAATTTTATTATGTGCAAGAACCAACGTTGTGATATGACGAATTACAGTGTAATTGTGATTTGTTAGAAAATGGCATGTCAGGCCGATACTTGAGTAGAAGTTTCTAGTGAAACAAAGTTAACAATAATTGGTCAGATTTTTGTGAAAAAGAACTGTGAATAGCTTTTTAAGAATACTTTGACATCTTTCTTACACTTGGAACGTATTCAGTTAAGAATGTAATAATAACAACTTTCTTAAAAAATTTAGCGCAGTGTCTGAAAATGCACACTTACCAATCTAAGCAACACTTATTGAGTTGTAGTTATCAAGAGTTATATATTTTATTTGGAGAATCATCCTAAATATAATGGCCAGTGTGGAGGATTTAGACCTTAGTTTTAAAAAACGAATCGTTATGCCAGAATCCTTAGCAAAGTAAAAACAATTTTAAAAGCTGACGTTTGGAAGAAATTAGAACACATTAGGTTTAATTTCATTGTTCTTATAAAAAGCTGAAACGTCAGCAAAATTTTTGAAATTTGTGATAGGCTACATACGCCATTTTTAGCACATAAAAAAATTATGCACTAAAGATGGCGTAGGTCAAAATGCTTCTACTTTAATTATGTGATTTTCCTTTTTTAGTTTAAAATTTGTAACTCGCACTTGATCTGTTAAACTCGCAGTTTAAAATTTGTAACTCGCACTAGATATGATAAACTCGCAGTTTAAAATTTGTACCTCGTACTAGATATGATAAACTCGCAATATAAAATTTGCAACTCGCAGTTTAAAATTTGCGCCCAAACAAAATCGAGGATAAATACTAACAGCGTTGTGTTTTTTCAAAGGACTGTAAAGAAAACTAATGCGTGCAAAAAATGTAAACACTAAACCAAAATGTCACGTGACTCCAGCCAACAGCGTAGTCCCGCTGAATAGGTTATGCTGTGAAAACATTATTTTAAATAGAAAAAAAAAATAAAAATAAAAAATAAAAATAAATAAAAACTTCGTCTCCAGGGAATTTATAATGATAATATAACAGAATATCAAACACGCACTTTAAATTTTTACAGTAAGTCGTAACTTGCAACTCGCAACTTGTGTGAATCGGTATCAAAAATATGATAACTTTAGTTTTTATTTACGAAAAATAACATAACCCAAATAAACTTATTAACAATTATGTTCTTAAAGTTTTAATTTTTAGACAATTGACTATATAAATGTTCTTAAAACTTAAGAGGTTAGAAATAGAGATTCCTATTTAAATTTTGCGCCGACTGCAGACTTCGGCCCTATTTCATTTAGTGCAAATTTATTTCACCAGTCCGAAATGTGAGAAGGAAAGTATTCCATGGCAATAATTTTTTTAATTTAAAGTTTACACCCTTTGTTCCTAATTATTACCACATAATTTGTGTTTAGAACTCGAAAAAATCATTAAAAATGGTGATGTCAAGACATTTCAAACAATTCTTATTGATCATCCAAGTATTGTTGAAATGAGAGGTTTTTATGAAACAACACTGTTGATGAGAGCTGCACATCACAACAATCCATCAATAGCGAAATGTTTGATTGATGCTGGTAGTGATGTGCATGCTGTGAATAAAGGTAAATCGAATGCATATCACTACAGTGCACGTCGTGGTCATCATGATGTTTTGAAAGTTTTAATTAATCATGACATCACAAACATTAACAATGTAAACAATTACAATTACACACCATTACATATTGCATCTCATAATGATCATATTGAATGTGTGAAGTTGTTGTTGTCTATACCACACATCGATGTCAATATACGGAACATTGACAATGACACACCATTACATCTTGCATCTTGTCGTGGTCATATTGATTGTGTAAAGTTGTTGTTGTCTATACCACACATCGATGTCAATATACGGAACAAACAGAACAAAACTGCTTATGATGTTACTCGTAATAAAACTATCAAACGTTTATTACAAGAACATTAGAGAAATTAAGAAAATTTTCAGACAATTATATTTTTTAATTTACCTAAGCAAATTATTAAAAGCATATATCGTCTTTTTTATTAGAACTATAGGTTATAGTAGAATAGGTTTCTTATTTATTTCATAAATTTACGTTCACAAATTTCAAAATATGACTTCTTAAGAAGAAAATGGTATAATTCATCAAATACTAAAAATTTAGCTGAGATGTGTCATCTTCACTAACAGAGGTAAGTAAGACACCTCAGTAGTTTGACAAAAAGTACGGTTTGCGGTTTGTTTCAGACTTAACCCTTAGAAAAACGTTTCAAACAGAATTTGTTTTAAGAAACACCATTGGCTCTTTCTGGACTTTTCGCCAAAATCTTTTTCTTTAATCAAGAACGTAAAAAGCACCAAACAAGTTTTCTTGACATGTATATATCGCAAATATAAGACACTAGTCACTTTGAAATACCTCGTTTATCAATTCCACGGCTAAAATATATAGAACCTGGGACGAGGTTGTCGACCCTATATGACAATTATCTTGTATAAATACGAAAAATCACAAATATATGACACTCGTCACTTTGAAATATCTCGTTTATCAATTCCACGGCTAAAATATATAGAACCTGGGACGAGGTTGTCGACACTAAATGACAATTATCTTGTATCAATACGAAAAATCACAAATATATAACACTCGTCACTTTGAAATACCTCGTTTATCAATTCCACGGCTAAAATATATAGAACCTGGGACGAGGTTGTCGACCCTAAATGACAATTATCTTGTATAATACGAAAAATCACAAATACATGACACTCGTCCCTTTAAAATACCTCGTTTATTAATTCCACGGCTAAAAATATATAGAACCTGGGACGGGGTTTGTCGTCCCTAAATGACAATTATCTTGTATAAATACGAAAAATCACAAATATATGACACTCGTCACTTTAAAATACCTCGTTTATCAATTCCACGGCTAAAATATATAGAACCTGGGACGAGGTTGTCGACCCTAAATGACAATTATCTTGTATAAATACGAAAAATCACAAATATATGACACTCGTCACTTTGAAATATCTCGTTTATCAATTCCACGGCTAAAATATATAGAACCTGGGACGAGGTTGTCGACACTAAATGACAATTATCTTGTATCAATACGAAAAATCACAAATATATAACACTCGTCACTTTGAAATACCTCGTTTATCAATTCCACGGCTAAAATATATAGAACCTGGGACGAGGTTGTCGACCCTAAATGACAATTATCCTTGTATAAATACGAAAAATCACAAATACATGACACTCGTCCCTTTAAAATACCTCGTTTATTAATTCCACGGCTAAAATATATAGAACCTGGACGAGGTTGTCGACCCTAAATGACAATTATCTTGTATAATACGAAAAATCGCAAATATATGACACTCGTCACTTTGAAATACCTCGTTTATCAATTCCACGGCTAAAATATATAGAACCTGGGACGAGGTTGTCGACCCTAAATGACAATTATCTTGTATAAATACGAAAAATCGCAAATATATGACACTCGTCACTTTAAATACCTCGTTTATCAATTCCACGGCTAAAATATATAGAACCTGGGACGGGTTGTCGACCCTAAATGACAATTATCTGTATCAATACGAAAAATCAAATATATGACACTCGTCACTTTAAATGCCTCGTTTATCAATTCCACGGCTAAAATATATAGAACCTGGACGAGGTTGTCGACCCTAAATGACAATTATCTGTATAATACGAAAAATCGCAAATATATGACACTCGTCACTTTAAATGCCTCGTTTATCAATTCCACGGCTAAAATATATAGAACCTGGACGAGGTTGTCGACCCTAAATGACAATTATCTTGTATCAATACGAAAAATCTATCGCAATATATGATAGTCATCTTTTAAAATCCTGTTTATTAATTCCACGCTAAAAATATATAGAACCTGGACAGGGGTTGGACTCTAAATGACAATTTCTTGTATAAATACGAAAAATCACAATATATGAAACTCGTCACTTGAAATGCCTCGTTTATCAATTCCACGGCTAAAATATATTAGAACCTGGTACGAGGTTGTGACCCTAAAGTACAATTATCCTGTATCAATACAAAAAATCGCAAATATATGAGCAACTCGTTTTTTTAGAATGCCTCGTTTATCAATTCTTACCGCTAAAAATATATAGAACTGTAAGACGAGGTTGTCGAACCCTAAATGACAATTATCCTGATATCAATACAAAAAATCGGCAAATACAGGAGACACTCGTCTCTTTTAAATGCCTCGTTATCAATTTTTACGCTAAATATATAGAACCTGAGACGAGGTTGTCCGTCCTATAAATGACAATTATCTGTATTCAATACGAAAAATCGCAAATCTATAACACTCGTCCTTTGAAATGCCTCGTGATCAATTTAACGCTAATATATAGAATCGAGACGAGGTTGGTCCCTAAATGACAATTATCTGATCAATCACACCAAAAATCGCAAATATATGATACTCGTCTCTTTAAATGCCTCGTTTATCAATTTACGCTAAATATAGAGAACTACGACGTTGTTGACCCTAAGTATCAATTATCATGTATCAATACGAAAAAATCGCAAAATATATGAGACACTCCGTCCATTTAAATGCCTCGTTATCAATTTTACGGCTTTAAAATATAGAAGCTGAGACGAGGTTGTTGCTAAATGACAATTAATCTGATATCAATACGAAAAATCGCAAATATATGAACACTCGTACTTTTTTTTAAATGCCTCGTTTATCAATTTTACGACTAAAATAGTACTAGAAGCTGACGACGAGGTTGTCGTCCATAA